>OZ010601.1:42751330-42938830 GCA_963932145.1 Acanthosepion lycidas | reverse complement strand
TATCAGCACTTATTTCATATTGTTTATAACTAGGCCACCTCAGAATTAGCCCAGTGTAAGTTTGAATCTTATGTGCTACTCTGTAGCCAGGTTTGTGTAAATGCTGAAACTGTAAATGAGGAACCCATGTCAGCCATTGTAAAATGAAGTAGACTCTCCAAACCAAGTAGGTCATGTTATTATTGACATCCTCAGTACACCTATCTGACCCAAAATATTGAATGCCACAGATAGAAAAATGTATCTTTTTGAAAGTTTGCAAATCCACAGCTCTATCCAGAACAATGGCACTGTACTTTATCTTCTCTGGCTATCACAATTCTTGGTAGTTTCTTGTGCAGCCACTCCTGTACTGCTAGATGGACAGTGGTTTAATTGATTCTAGAAATAGATATTCCTATATATCCAAGATGTATGTTTGGCTAGGATGGTGAAAGATAATTTTTTCTTTCTGGAAAAATATTCATGGCTTTGAGCAGCCTGTACTCTCTTGTTCTTGGTTGCATGAAGATTGGGCTTAAGAGAGGAGGTGAATCTTATACCTCTGTCTGACTCTCCATCATAGATAACTTGTGATGAAATAATAAGTCATGATATTATGGGTCTGCATGTCACTCTGACAATTAAATTTGGGGAGACTAAGAAAAACCTGTTGATTTCCATTACATGTGCAACATCATGAAAATAGAACCAACTTTCTTGTTTTCTAATCTAGCTCCTAACTGCCACTCTGTTGCTACTCAATTTAGATATTTTGCTGATACCACAAAAATTTTATTGCCTCAGTGGTTGTAAGAATGATTGAACTTAATCTTGTCAGATTCGCGTGTTAGTGACTTCACTCCGCAAGAAAAGGTTGGTAACTAACTAGTCAAACTATCAATAAATTTACTTTCTTAATGCTTACCCTCTCCCCAGGTTAGATGATTTAGCTAATAAGTTAGCTAAATACAAAGTTTTTAGCACCTTAGACTTGAAGAATGCTTACCATCAAATCCCTATAAAAATTCATACAAGCCATTCATCACTTTTGAGGCTATTGAAAAATTTTAAGTTATATTGTTTGATGTAACAAATTGAGTAGCGATCTCTCAACAAGCTATGGATAATTTTATTGCTCAACACAAACTGAAAGACACATTGATTTAGAAAATATAAATATATGAAGAACATGATAAAAAATTTTCAGTTTTAGAAAGTGCCTTTTCAAGATGGCTTACAAATTCAATGTGGAAAAAGGTATCTTATCAATTCTATCAATTGACATAGCTAGATATACTACTACAGCCAATGATAAAACATGATGCTGAATGATTGCATTATCTGAAAGAGTACACTGTACTTCAAAATGCTACCTTTCTCTCTAGAGTAATTGTAATGTTTGCTTATTATTCTTGTTGAATCCTAAACTATTCTTTTAAAGTGCACTCACTTCTGCTGCCTAAAAAAATTTCATTAAGGAGGCAGTTCAATTCTTCTATGGCTTGAAGGAAAATGTGGGAAAAAATCAATTGTGGGTGTGATCAATGAATCTCTGCTCTTTACTGTAAAAACTTCTCATTGGCTGTGCTTACTCAAGCTGAGAGATCTGTGGTTTTCTTGTCTGGATCTTGAACTCCTGGAGAATACAAGCATTCAGCTGTGAAAAATGTGACTCGTGCAATAATAGAAGCTGTACATAATTGGATGTACTATCTCTCTGGGAGAAACTTTACTTTCATGATAAACCAGAAGTCACTTGAACAAAATGAAAAATGATAAGATCAAATGGTGCAACTATGATATTGTGTATTGACCTGGGAGAAACAACTCTGCTAATGTTGCTTTTTCACAAGCTTTTTGCTCTGCTACCCTCACTCTTCCTAAATTCAAAACAATATACAAACATTTATGCCACCCTGTTGTATTGGGGCTTTCTCTCTTCATTTGAATTTGAAATCTGCCCTTTTCAAGATGTCAACTTAGTTTACTTCAGTTGCTCTACTTGTGACAAATTAAAACATCAATTCTACAAACCAAGAAATGTTCCACTGATAAAGGCTAGCTAACATTGGGAAGAGCTTAGCATTGATTTTTAGGGACCTCTGTTGTCCAATACTTAGAATCACTATCTACTCACTGTAAGTATTCACCATTCCTCAGTTGCTTTCCACTTAAGGATATGACTTCCAGAATGTCTGTAGCAGTTGTTTGCTATATTTTGCAAGCCTTTTATGCCCACATAGAAAGGACATTGAGTTTTATTGAGCTGTGACCTTTTAAATTTTTTTATGAACTACAGAATCGCTATCAAGTACACTACACCATACAACTCACAAAGTAATGGACAGTGTGAGAGGTATAATGGCATTATATAGAAAACAGCTGTTGCATGTCACAAATTTCCTATTACCCACTAGGGAGGTCATCTTTCTACTGCATTGCATGCTGTTCATTCCTTGCTATATACTTTTACTAACACCACTCCTCTTGAGAGGTTCTTCATGTTCCCACATACAAGTCCAACAGGAACTTTCCTTCCTTCTTAGCTTTCCCAACCTGTAACTGTACTACTGCACCATCATGTCTGTTTCAATATGAATTATTCTTTCATAAAGTGGAGCTCATCAAGGCAAATTCTCCATATGCTCACATTTGCTATCTGAATGGAAGATGATCTACTGTCTCTTTCAGGGACCTGGCCCCTATTGGAGACCTACAGAAATGTACTGGAGAGAAAAAGAAAAAAAAACAAAAAAACTATAACTCCAAATCCTCAGCTACTCCAGGAAGCTCTGTACATGTGCCTTGCATGTTGTGATCAAAATCTCATAAATATGAAAGTGTTCCTCTCCACCGAAAAAGCTTATCACCAGATTTGGCATTGTCTCTGTTATACTACTTAATCAAGATCTCTTTCTGATTCACAAATACATTTCACTAGATATGTCGACCAGATGTGAGTGCTAAGAAAGCAAAACACTGAATAAAAAGTTGTCTTCTGCACAGGGGCTCCAAGCATCACATTCAGTCTATAAAACAAATCTTCACAAAATTCCAAAATGCAATAGCCAATCATGAACATCCCCACCAAAAAAAAATATATCTCTGGAAGTCTATATATGTTAAACTAAAGATATAAAAACAGAACTCCTTGTCAACGGCAGTTCAACTTCAACACTTCGGCCTTATCACACAACTGCCAGACTATCAAACACATCATCAGTATCAATTTCAACCCTGACAAAAGGTGTATATCAAACCCCACCAACAACACCCATTTGCCTTCACTAATATGCTCCAGGCTACTCTCTTGAAACCAACGGTGACCTTGGTCAACCAATGTAAGAAATCAGTTAACTCCCAGCCCTACTGACAAACACTATTACACCTAATTGCTTTCCTTACCAATGGCAACTAAGAAATTACATATGAACTATTTTTGCTGCCTTTCACATAACTGTACATATTCGTAATTTTGACTATAGTTCATAAATATTCTGTTTTTCTACACCTCCACACACACCTTGCAATGTTTAGTTCTTATAATTTGTATGTGTTTGTTGACTTTGTAAGTGAATAAAGTCTTTCTAACAATCATAATGTCTCATTTCAGTATGTTAACAAAATGGTTAGAATTTTTCCTTTAATAGGATAAACATTTTCTCTGCATTATTTTAGCAACCTGCATGGAGGCCCTCAATCCACAAAGGCAAAAATCAAATACATATCTGTGTCACTGAATCTGTGCGAGCAGTTTTGGTAAGTAGTAATACAAGTTCTAAATTCTTCCCAATATAATTTGCATCTCAAGAGATTCTTATCTAGGAATGCTTATGAAAATTTATAAACAATATAAGTAATAGCTACACATTTTCAAAGCTATTAAAATAGTATTTAGCTTTTATGACTGATAAAGATAAACATTTCTTTATAGAAAATTTCAACATGAATATAAGATTTTTTTTAATATAATATTTTAACTTCCAGATATCTTTTTTAATGTTGATTTTGTATAGTAACTGAATTGTGATTTATTACAGCAATAGATATAATTAAAAAAATATGTAAATTTGCAGAATGTATTGTAGAAGAATGAACTATTTTTCTAATAAAGTAAAAATAAAACAAAAAATAAATAAAGATCAATTCTGTGCATATGCTATAAATTTTAGATGTAATACAATGAGCATAAGAATATGGCTTATTGAATTAATCATATAAATGAAAAGGATGGGAGAGGAAAAAATCATTCTCTATCTATCTATCTATCTATCTATCTATCTATATATATATATATATATATATATATATCACTTAGCCAAAAATTGATTTCAGAGCCTTCAGCATTCCTCCCTCCTTACACAAACTGTTGCCTGCATATCTTTCATTCTGACTTGAACAGGGGAAATATATTCAAAATAAAAATATAGTGTTTAATCATTTGAAAATTGAAGCCCATTTATGATTTAGTGTTTTTGTTGTTTTAGTACAGCCCAGATGACAAGAACTATGAATTTGAATTGTATGGCAGTGTTACATGCAAGGCTGATTTAGAAGGAGTAATGCCAGAGGTTACTTTAAATATTACTCATACCTCAGGTGGACAGAAATATCCTCTGGACAACATCATGGTCCATTCTTGTGTACAGAGTGCAGATACTGATGACATTATTCTTGGTAAATGTATTTGAATATTTTAAAAAATGTTCTCTTTCTCAGCATAAATTTGCCTATAATTAACAATGGATCAAGTTTTGTGCAAAATTTAAGAATATGAAAAAAAAATCTGTATGAAAGGAAAACAAAAGTAACTGTAACAATATTTAGTTGTAAAATATTTGTTTACATTATTTACATTTAGACTAAAATTGTTGGATTATAGTTATTGCATGGATATTTTTATATAAGATTTAACCAAGTCTTTACAAAATACTTAGATTAACTTGGTGCATTCTTCTTTGCAAACCCTTCATGCCTTGAATTCTTGAGATCTCTTTGATGAATATACTTTGCAATAGATTTTGAATGAAATTAAAATTTGACAATTAAATTGATCCCTGAAGCATCTCTACAGTGTTCCTTATAAGCCATTCTTGAATAGCTTTTGGTATATATTTTTAGTACTAGTAAAATAATGTCATTTATACTTTTGGAAAAGACAAACATTTTTTTATTACAAAATTATTTAATACAGTTGTTCATCTAAAAACTAACTTTTCAGTTCGCTCTTACTAAATTGTTTAATAAGAATTTGGTGAAGTAACATTTGCATTTACAGATAGTGTGTGTTTAGATAAACTTTAAAAGTCCTTTTGGTGATTATTGTTGCATTGTTATTCAGATCACATTCACCACTGTATGCACTATGAATGTGATTTTCTCTTCAACTGTTACTTATTTTTGGATCTGGAAAAGAAAATATTAGAATTTGAAGAATAACACTCAAATCATCTTGAAGTAGATTTAATTTTGTCAGTATTAAATATTCAATAAATAACAACTGAAGTTAGGCTATATAAAAATGACATTGCTTTCTGGTACTCTAATATTTCCAAAATGTATATTGGATTAATGCAATATCTTGCAATATCTTATTTTACATGTTACTATTGGCGCTTCAACATTCAGTAACCTTTATCAGTTTTAATTTTTCTATTTCAATTTTAACATAATTTGCAACATTTTTTTTATTGCTACCCAGAGATCTTTCTTGAATAATATTTTTCATTTCTTTTCGTTTTGTGTTGGATAAATATGTATAGAAACTGGGAGCCATTCCACTAATTTAGTGTCTTTGAAAAACCATATTTGGTAAAGTGTGAAACAGTTTTGCAGAATGTGAATGAGCATTGTGCCATGTGAAGTACACTTTAGTTTAAAGCAGTATCACTTTAATAATGCTCTGCATTTATCTTGGTATCATTGTTTGTGGTACCTATAATTTTACTGCCTAAAATATTAGCCCAAAACATTACTCCACCTCCATACTGTCATCTTATTGCCCATTCAATATAGTTGTCGGGTTTAGCTAACAGTCTACTGAATTTATATTAACACAAATGTAATGAAATAAACAATGACAAGAGACTAACAAAGTTCAAGGCAAAATATGCATTAACAATGAATAGATTATATTTATATACAATAACAAGAACAATATTTATTGAGTGTAGTATTTTAAATTATTTAAATGTTTTTGTGTTTGAAGATTTGAATGTCAATAATATTTTGGATTAAAAGGTTGTACATTATTATAATGTATGCTCAAATATAAGAAAGTATATTTCAGTATTTACATATTTATGGTGAATTTAAGACAAATTTTCAAATAATTTTTGTAAATTTCAAAAGACTTACCAAGAGTTTAAAACTTATCTTTCTATGATCAGATCTTTTATACTAATTTTGGTTGCATATTCAAGTTTGTTTGAAATAATATATATTGCAGACTGAGTATTATGTTAAAAATAGGTTTTTAATGTGAAGTCTGAATATTGGAATAATGACGTGTGGACTGGCAGTAGGTAGAAAATTTTCCTCCTCACTGAAAAGGAATGATTTAAGTGTTGTTTAAATAAGAAAAATTTGTCACGTGATAGGCTCACAATGACATGGTGGGACTGTCTTTTCATTCAACTCAGACGTCAAAAACATGTCATCTCTTTTTCACATTTAATAACCAATCAGAATGCGTCATTCTGTATTTCTGCTTTCAGCCTATTTTA
Organism: Acanthosepion lycidas; assembly: GCA_963932145.1. NCBI lineage: Eukaryota > Metazoa > Mollusca > Cephalopoda > Sepiida > Sepiidae > Acanthosepion > Acanthosepion lycidas. The sequence continues at coordinate 42,932,123 of OZ010601.1, read as the reverse complement.
ATAGGTTTTAATAAGAATGTAGGATTTTGAATCCTACATAGCTTTACATTCAGCACTAAAAATTAATCTGTTTTCATGTACTCCTTCGCCTAACTTTGAGGTTTCTCTTTGTGATGTTTAATTAAAGGTGTTTTTTTTTTCTTCTTTTACTTTCATGTCTTTAGCTAATGTTCTTAATAATTTGCTCTTTTTTTCCTGTTTGCATTCACCAAACCAGCTTCTAATATTTTCTTACTGGTCAATCCACTTTTGTTGTTTATTACCTTATTAATTTTTTTCTCGTATCACTGTGACTTTCTTAAAGTCAGTTTTTTCCTTTTTATCTTGTCAATGTGTTTAATTTCACTTTTGTTCAGTGATCTCCATTAGACATTTTTGTAATTTCCAACCCTGTGTCCCCATCACTCAATAACTTTAAAATGCTTTACTTTTTGAATTTATATCTTATGACCTCTGCAGAATTTCATTTATTTGAAATTTAAAAAAAAAAAAAAAAAAATATCACTAATTTTACTAATATACATGTTTACAATATGATGAACAACCTTTTGAATTGCATGATAAAATCTAGCTCCACCAAATAAGTTACTGTAAGTATTTCTTATAAAAACATAAACTGAAATTAGATTTACCATATAAATATATTCTGAAAATTTGATCATTATTAGTTGTTTAATAGTTGCATACACTATACACTATGACATAATGTATATTCTCACCTCAGTAGGTGAAATATTTCATGGACTATAGGTGCAACAATTTTCTCTCTACATACAGTAAAGTTTTAACCAAAATATAACTTTTGTTTTTCTTTTTTCCAAAAAAATGATTTTTGAAAATGCTCATATGTAAATTGTAAAGTACTTTTTTGTCCTTCACACAAATTTTTTTTAATACTTAATTTCATTTTTTATAAATCAACCACATGATTTTCTGATTAAAATAAGAAATGTAACAAGAAAGAAATAATGGTCGTGAAAAATACATCACCAAATTTTTTATTTTATTTTCAACTAAGGGAATCAAGATTGGGAATCCCGTGCAAATCCCAGGAGAATTCGATTCATTCCTCCCATGGAGCAATTTGTATTGTGCAATTATTCAGTTTCAACAGCAGAAGAATTGCCTATCTCTGGTTATTATGACATGCAGGTTAGTCTAATTTAGTTGAATATATTGAACTGGAAAATTAAATGAATGCTATTATAGTCATTGAAATACATTGAAAATGGTATCATTGAAATAATGTTTTAGTTGTATTTTAAATCTTAACCAAATGGCATTTTGCATCATTTGTTAACTTTTAGTCATATACATTATAAAATAATCAAATTTAAATAATTCTGTTGCATAAAATTCAATACATGTATAAAAATAAGTGTTGCAAAATGATGTATATATTATTATCACCTTGAAATTTTGCATGCTTTTAAAATAAAGTAATAGAATTATTAAAAACCATATCAATTATCACATTTTGAAATTAATAATATATTTTTATTAAAGTATTATAAAAATTATAAATAAAACCCTGAACAAAGACATGCTTTTGTTCAAAGAAATCTCAGTAGAAGAGAAAAAGCCACTAACTCTGGTTAGAACTGTCATCAGAAGATGGTTCAGTTGGTGAAAAATTTACACCTGCATGTTTTGAATAAGATTTGGTCAGTTACTCATTGTCATATATACTTTTTGAATTATATTTACTCTGACAATGAGTAACAAACAGAAATTTTATGAATTTTGATATTTTGTTTTGTAATTTGTATCAACTTCAGATCATCAAATGTTTTAAAATTGTTTGCTACACATTGGTTTTGAAACTGTCAAGTTATAAAATAATTTTCTTTGGAGGGTTGGAATAAAAAGATCTATTTAGAAAAAATAAGATATCTAGAATTGTGAAAATTGTCCTTATCAGATGCTTTTGTTTTCTTTTTTTTTTTTATAGCTGTTGTATTGATGATTTTGTTTTTTGTTTGTGAAATTTCAATTTATTCCTAAATGACTATTTTTTTTCTTTAATGTAGATTGATATCACTGGGAAAATAATTGTTGAAGTCCGTCTTAGTCTAAGCAATAAAATCAAGAATTCTTTTGATCTCTGTGAGTTGAGAATTCCAATTTACAACCGGTGAGAATTGACATGATGTTTTTCTTTTTTTAATTTGTCATGTGAGAGAACTTGATTTTATTTATAGAAGTAGGTGATAAGATAGATTTAAGATAAGGAATCTTGAATAGATTAAAAAAAAGTATTTTCTACATTTTCATTACTTATATTTTGGAAACTTAAGTCAAAATGGTTTATTGTCATTTTAAGAAATCTATTATGTTAACAATAGCTTGCAAGACTAGCATCCTAACTATTGATCACTTTATCGATAAAAATCTTCACTGAGATGGGTAAATGTTTTACTAAGAAATGACTTACTGGTAGACTAATTTTGAGAACATTTTTCTAATTACATAAAATTTGAAATGGTGATTAAACAATCACTCTTTCATAAACTGACTAAAATGTACAGGAAAAAGAATATTTTAAAAAAATTAATATATTGTAAGAAAATAATAAACTTACAAGAATTTAATTCTTTTATGAAGAAAAAATATGAACAAATTTTAAGCTGTGTTATTTTATTTTTTTTCAGTGGTCTTGTTCAGTCATATGATGTGAATGCTAGTCAAGGAAGTGTGCAGTTGGTTGAAAAAAGAATGCTTGTGTGGAACATTGGTAAAAATACTTTTTCTAATAATTTCTTAGAAAATATCTTTATTTTGAATTGACTGAATCTTTATTTTTGAACTTCATTATCAGTACGAATCAAATGGTTGGTAGAATATCAAGTTTAAAGTTAATCTATAAGAACAATACAAATTTGTAGAAAGTTAGTAAAATGTTTGCAGTTGATTATTTCACTTGTAAACTTGACTTTAGTGAAGAAGAAACCATATCTGGAAAATTTTTCTTGGGTATGAATTTCAGTTGCTGATTCATATCATATTTGTTTGGTTATGTAGTCATTCATTTATTGATTGCATTTAAACTTCAAAATTCTATTAACACACCTGGGGTTGAGATTTTTGCACAAAGCTATTTATCTGCAAGAGTGGTTTATTTATAAGTAAATAGTTTTTAATTTAAAATTTCTAAAATAATTATCATTAACGTCATATTATTTCTGTTGAATTTACTTTGTAGAAAGACAAGATCTATTTTCTTGAAATTTAAAAATATATTATTTTCTATTTCCAGGTCAAAAGTTTCCTAGTAAGAATTTGGAAGTTTTCCTCACTTCATCTCTACAGATGAATAAACAATTGCCAACTCCACCTGACATGTATGAAGATCCTTTCTGTGTTGGATTGAACTCTTATGTTCTGGTATGTTATCATTTCTCACAGCCATTTTAAAATTGCTTCTTTGAAAATATCACTTGTAATTTGGAATGGCAAATTGCATCTCAGTATTTGCAACTCAACCTTTTGAAGACTTTTATGTTTTAAAAATTAACTTTCAAGTTTTATTGCAAGAATCTTCACTTCCAGTTAACTTTTTCAGGTTATTTTTATAAAACCAAATAAAAAAAGAATGAAAGAAAATGTTTTTCTAGCAGCAAAATTAATATCTAAATGGTCATTATATTCAAGTATTAATTTTAAATTAAATGTGGATGCATCATTGGACTGATGTCCTTGTTTAATTTGTATCAACAGATAACAAATTCTTTTTAATATCACATAACTGTTAGGTTGCTTGTATGTAATGTATCTGATTTCATGGGAAAATTGAGGTTTGTCCCCTGGTCACGCAAATAGGGAGTTTACTGTCTCCTTTTAGATTTTTATGTGTCAGGGATGCAAGATTGGTACCTAGTGCCATCTCTGATATATACAAATAAATTCCTTTCAACTATCTTTGACATCGCTATTACCTTAGCTCCTGAAAAATTATTTTCAGTTCAATACTTTTTTGCAGGTTTTTGTTTGATCATGTTTTCAAGCATTCAATTCTGCTATTATATTTTCTCAAAACATTCTTACATCAACATAGAATCCACACAATTTAACTTCTCCTTAAAATATACCAACATCAAACCTACATGACTACAAAATCAAACCAACAGAAAAAATAAACACTTTATAAAATACATAAGATGGAAAATATTCTATTCCCTCAACAAAGACAATGACAATTTAGTATTTCCTATAAGCAAAATACTCTGGTGCATTTTAAATAGAAATTATATGGATTGGAATCTCAACTTTTTGGTCACTTTCAGAAATTGTTTAAATTCAGCCATTTTTGACACCTTTGTAAATGAAAGTTAATTCTTAGTGAGCACCTTTTTTTAATATAATTTTTAAGTACTCAGTAATCTTAAAAATATTAGAAAATATTCTCTGTAATCTAATTTTAGGAATGTTGGATTTAAATTTACTATAGTCATCGCTCTTATTTTCTGATTATGTCGTGTATGATTGGTTGACCATACTTTCAAACAGAAGCACATTATGTAATATTTTATATACAGAAAAAAAAAGTTTTAAAAATGTTGGGTGTAAACAACTTTTATTGAGCTTTTTAATTTTTGATTCATAAATATAGTTTTCACATAATATCACCTAACTGGATTGAAGTAATGCAAAACTTTAAACAATTTAAGATTATAAATTATTATAATTAAAATTAAAAAAATGTAAACAATTGTAAAAATTCAATATTCATTGAAAAAATTTTTCTTAAGGCAATAGTTGTTAATAAATCTTAAATAATGTCATACTTGCATTTTTTTATTTTATGGTTTGGAGCAGATTTTTGGGATATGAGTATTAGTTTGAAAAAAAAATTGATGATTTACATTCTCCAAGGAGTCTGCTTTTAACTAATAAAACAAATTTTGAGATTGCAATTTAATTTCTGAAAATTTCATGAAATTAAGTGTTTTAACATGTAAAAAAAAAAAAAATTTTCAAAAATAATCTGTGAATAAGTTCAGAAAGTTTCATTAAAATCTGACAATGATTTTATTTTTCTAAGAAATTCCAAATCAATGTGTTTTTCACCAGAAAAAAAGCACAGTAACACTATTTGTAAATATTACATCAACTGCTGACGCAAAAAAAATAGATTTTAACCAAAGTTCAAACATGGTAGAAGGCTTAAAAAATTTAATAAAATAATAAAAAAAAAATGCTTTGATCTTTCCACTTAATAATAGCATAAACATTTTGATGATAAAACTTTGTTTTTAAGTTTGGAGCCTTTGTTCATCCTGCTATTCTGTTTTTTAGTGAGCAAGTGGAAGTACCTATATAACAGCAAGGCAAAAACAAATAAACTACAAACCATTAAATAAAAAAAATGAAACCATAAATAAACAATAACATGATATAAACTTACACTTATTTTAATTACATATACACTATTTAACAATTGCATATATGTGCATTTGTGTGGGAGTGTGTATATATATATATATATATATATATATATATATATATAACTTCACCATTTAAGAACTAGTTTATTAGTAACAAAGCACAGATATTTACATGTACCTATGTATGCACGTTTATGTGTACATATGTACATATACATGTACCTATATACGTGCATGAATAGATGTGCATATGTGTGTGTATAAATACAGACATGTGCATAAATTCTAACAATGATAAATAAATTTAATTATAAATCTAACCTCCTACAATTAATACTTATGATACCACCAAACCAAATTAAAAAACAAAATAATAGCCCAATGAAGATCTCTCTCTCTCTCTCTATATATATATATATATATATATATATATATATATATATATATATATATATATATATATATGAGTATTTACCATTATTTAAGCATTAGTATCAGTTATTTATGTAAAAAAAGATAATACAACTTCCCTAACAAAAAAAAAAATAGAATGCCAATAAATAAAAATTGGTCACATGTCTAGAATCAAAAACAAACTCAGATAAAATCAGCAACAGTCAAAAAAAGAGAAAAAAAGGAGAAAGCTAAATGAATGAGTGTAAAGTAAAAAAAAAAAAAACCTAAGAAAAGGGAAAATGATTATAACTCCCTGCATGCACACACATCCACAGAGATGGGCACATGGACACAGATGGATACAGAAGAAAACTTACACCAAATATGCATAAAAGGAAAAAATCAAAAAAATATAAGCAGTAAATTGCCGATATCCCCTGGAGTGTGGATGGATAGGCCTGGCTACAAAACTCTACAGTCGGGATGTTGAAGTAACATCAGTCAGCTAAGTGACAAGTTTTTACTCACATTAATACTAAACCAAAATTCCTGAAAGCTTAAATGGTTTCAATACAAGAATATTTTTACATTTTCTATAGAGATTATACTAAAAGTCATTTCAACCAAGCACTCATTTTGCTTCAAATAAAGAGTGCGTTGATACAATGGGTGCAGGAATTGCAAAATGCATCCATGACCTGATGGCAAAACTGGAAATCCCATTAAGCAAAGTGATAAGCATGGTATCAGATGGAGGCAAACAAATGGTGAATGTGCATTGTGTTGTCCACTCCCTATCCTTGTGCACAATTCAAACAGTAGAGGCAATAGCAGCCCTCAAAGAGCATCAGCAAATACTGGCTGATGTGTTTTATTATTTCCATACTAGTCCCAAACAAGCAGCCAAAATAAAAAAAAAATTTACAAAAACTGTTGGAAGAACAAAGAGCTGCATTCTATTCGTTGGCTATTGTACTATAATGCTCTTCAGACAGTGCACACCAGAAGATTTATGAGCCTGCTGACATACTTCCCTGAAGTGTCCCAGAATTTCAGCAAAGATCCAAATATAAATGGCCTAAAAAAAATTTCAAAAACGAAGTTCATCATCACTGCTTTGATGATAGATTTTAAGTTTTATTCCAGTTTTTGCAAACAGGAAATGTGGAAATGACATCTCCCAAACTGACAGTATTAGCCCAAGACATCCAGGACAACATGTACAAGGATGAGCATCAGATCACTATGGCCACATTCAATCTGGAACACCTATGCATGAAATTTATCAACAACTTAAGTAACATGCACTTCAGGCTTCCAAACACACTTCTGTTGTATACAGTTGATGTCTTGAGTCTTCATTCCATCTGCTTCATAAGTGAGGAAGAGCTGAAGTTCTATGGAGAGGAGTTGGAAATTCTAATTACCTAGTATATCTCTGCTCAGAACCTCATCTTCAGTGAAACATCAAGAGCAGCTTCTTAAAGTCAAGCTGGAGCCCAAAAGGTCAGTTTCCTTTTGAAATGGAAAGCAGAGAAAGCTGTAGACCATAAAGTACAAGTAATCATTGACAAATGCTGTCGAGTTTATTCACATAAATCTGGCACAAACACACCTGCATCATTTGATCTTTCTCAATATACTTTTCCACTGTCTTAAATTTCATTGTTGTCCTAAATATCTTTTATAGTGATTGAAAGGTTTAATTTTTTTTTTCATCAATTAAAATCACATTTGATTTAGCTGATTATTTTCAGACTAAAAGATTTTGATGACAGTTTGTAGACTCAAGGTGATGAGAATGTTTTATTCATGTGGTAAATTATAATCATATTAATTAATTTTGGTGCAATCTAGGTGCTGCAGTGACCATTTTGTTTTATTTGAATTTTTGCAATGTTTTGTTCAGATGCAGTATACTCACTTCCTATTTGATAAGTTATTTTGGTGCTATTTATGTTACAGAAAAAATATTGTCTTTGAATTTTGTATCATAGAAGTTAAAATTGTGAGCATCATTGATTAATTAGTCCCATATTTCTAAGCTGATTCAAGGGAGATTACTTAAATGTTTAAAGGAAGTTTTCCTAATCTGATTTTCTTTCAAGAAACCAAAGTTAACGCATCCAATTTATTATATAATTAAAAAAAACAAAACTTTTGTTCTGTTAACTTAAAAAGACTCTTTGTTCTATCAATTTAAAAAAGAAATTATAATTCTCACACACACACATATATATATATATATATATATAAAATTAAGTGAATTGTGATTACGAATAAATACTGTTTCTGTTTTAAATTTATTAATTTAAAATAAAATACTTTTGTTCTGTCGTCAATTTAAGTGATTTGTGACAATTAAAATTGTTTTACAGTCTGAAGGTCTGAAATTTAACACTACAATTTATTAAGAAACTTTAATTTGGACTTGCTGAATTTACTGTGGGCTCACTACATTAAAACCTATCCATATCATATATACATTTATATATATAAAATTGAAAAGAATTTGTGTGTGTGTGTATATACATATATATATATATATATATATATATATATATTTATATTGTCATCCACAGACACTGTTTCTCGGCTCATCAGTGTGGTTAGACATCCAATTGCCTCAAGCCAGGATCGAAACCTGACTGATTTGGTATCAGAGATTTTACCCCTAAACCTCAAAGGCTAACTAAACTAAAAAAAAACTAAAACTAAACTAAAAAACCTTGCAACAATTCATAATACATGGCTATAAACAACACTTAATCAGTGAAAAAATAAATAAAGCAATTTCCCCACCAAGAGAAGACACCCTAAATTATAAAATTAAAAATAAATCCAAACGCATCCCTCTAGTAACCACTTACAACCTCTACTATCTCAGGCAATCAAAAGTCACTACTACACCTCAAACCAAGCCTAAAAACTTTGTTTGAGGAACCTGGCCTTTTAGCATATCGTAGACCAAAGTACCTTAAGGAAATCATAGGTGGTAACCAAATTTCAGATGACAAAGTAACATGTAATAGACCAAAAATAGCAGCAATAGGATTTTTGGAACCATGTAACAACAAAAGGAGCCACATTAAACACACCAATTCATTCACTAGCTCAGTCACTAACACTACTTTCAAAATCTACCACAACTCTAACTGTAGAAGTCATAACATAATTTACTTATTAGAGTGCACACTATGCCAAAAACAATTGTGGAAAAATCTGAATGGTCCTTTCACTACAGAAGTAATAATTATCAGAATCTGATTAAGTCGGCTCCTCACAAAAGATTATTACCTGTAGAACAACATTTCTGCCTAGAAAAACATGATTTTAATAGCCATGCCAAATTCACTATTATTGAAAAAAATAGAAATAGACACAAAAAACAAAGTTAGGAAAATACTAGAACATGAAGACCTCGAAACACTTTGCCCAAACAGATTCAACAAACTAAACAGTACAGATAGAATAACGCCATAGGTCAACGCCCCCATATTTTTCTTTTGCATATTATAATCTTTGTATGTAGTTGAATAAGCTCTACTGTAGATATCTCCACTAATTCACCAAAAAACAGCATACCATGATGAAAATTTAATGAAAACAGTTTTATCATCAAAATGTTTGTTATTATTAAGAGGAAAGACTAAAGTATTTTTTGATTATTCTTTCATCCTTTATAGCATGTTTGAAATTTTGATTAAAAATTTTGTTTTTTCTTTTGTCAGTGGAATAACATTAAAAAGCATGTCTTAACCATGGTGACTTGTTTTTGAGATGTTAACTGACAGTTACATGTATGTACTAAACTGCTTAGGTCAGGAGGGAAGGTATCAGACAGAAGAACAGAAGTGACATAATTATATCGAATCTTAAGTGAAATAACTTATTATATCAAGATTTATATGCAGACAACTCCAATTTTTTTTGGTTATTTTCAATTTTAGCATTAGTCACATTTGATTGGTTAATCACGGTAAAACCCACAAGCCTCATTTTAATTTTTTGTTTTTTTTGAAAAAAGTTATTTTGCTTTTGAAATTAAATTAATCATTCACTCACCAGTAATTTACCATTGCCTGAGGAGACACATTTGTAGTGTTGAAACACGATTGCTATTGTGTAGCAATTTTTTTAATGTTTTTGTTTTAATCTACTATAATAAATAATATTTAGCTCTACTATCTATTGAGCTCTCTTTTAAATTAAATGTTATGGACAATGGAATTATACTTCATTTGTTCTCATCTTACCTTGATATTATATATATATATATATATATATATATATATATGATGGTTATCAACTCATTAATTAAGTATGACCACCACTTACAAGCTTTAACAGTCATGAGGGCAACAATGGCTTAAAGCCATCAAGTAGTTTTAAGGATCCTTTAGCACAGATGTTAGCCATTGATCATTTGGAGTTTATACTGTCAGGGTTCAGGTGCCTGGTTAATCCAGATTGACTGGAATACAATTTACCATACTGTGTCTATGTAAGATTGTTATTTCCCTGCCAATCTTAGTTAGTCACTGTGTGACAGTTCATGTAACTGACAAGGCTGGCTTAGGATAAGCAGATGTGATTGTGGTATATAGATTTTCTGGCCATTTGCTTGTTTGCTGTTGAAATTGTGGATTGTTTGAAAATCTTCTCTTCCTGGATGCTAGATCTCCACTTTATTTCAGTCAAAATCATTTACTTCCTAATTTGGATACCTGAAACAAGTTTTTCAGTTATTTCCTTGGTTTGTGCTGAGGACGTTTTCCTTGGCAAGTTCACCATACAGGATTTGTTCAATTATCCTGCTTTCTATGATTCATATGACATAACCCTTCCATTAGAGTCTGCGACGATGGATGTGTGCTTCTGGGCTGATAGAATTACCTATTGAAAGAATTTCAGAATCTGTTGTGTGAGATAAAGCATTAATTTCCAGAATATTGCAGAAACTGCTAATGGAAGCACTCCAGAATTTTTATTTGCCTACAGAAGATGACCCAAGTTTCACAGGAAATAAAAAATATGGGAATGGATTGTAGACACTTATCTTAGTTTCTTTCCTTGTTCCTCTTCTCAGCCACACACAATGTTTTAATGAAGCAAAGACATCTGTAGCTTTTTAAATTCTAATAGAAATCTCATTTTCAAGAGAGCGATTAATTGCACCACCAAGACAAGGAAAATTTCTTAAGTATATAACTAATGAAAATAGATGGTTCAGCCTGGGGCCAGCTGAATCGTAACAACTGACCTATGATGTGGCCAAATTTGTTACAGGACTGTGAGAGTTTGTTTATGATCTGCATCTTTATAACTGAATATGTTACCAGTACTTCATCAACATACAAAAGATTCCATATCAGAGAGTGAAACACTTTGCTGTTTGCATCCAAGAATTGCAGATTGAAGAGTTTACCTGATGATCTGTATCAAATGTGATTACAACAAAAAGCATCAAGTAGAACAATTGTGAAGTAAATAGAAAAGAGTGTGTGTTCCATTAGGTCATCTTGATTTCCAACAATTTCAAGCTTGAAAGGTTCAGTCAGATTTTATGCAGACTGCTATATTATCATGGAAAAATTTAATGAAATTGACAAAATTTCAGCCCAATTTACGGAGAATTTCTCAGAGTTTGCATATTGACTGTCAAATGCTTTGGTCAAATCCACAAAGACTTGGTACCCTATCTGCTGGGGCTTCAGAATATGCTGACTGCACTTCTGCAGAGTGATACTACCCCCTCCCTCGCAATGAGTCCACCTGTTTGCAGTGGGTGGTGACCCGTAATGTCTGAGGACGGGATCCCCTGGTGGTTGAGAGCTTCAGGAATCAGGATTAGATACTTCTGATTCCCAACACACGACTTAGTCCCTTGTTTGGACTAGACGGGCAGTCAGAGAGGCCCAATTTGATAAATTGGCTGGTGATACCAAACCCTAGCGCCTATAAACATATCAATTTATGGAGTATTTTTTAACAAAATACAATACCCCAAATATACGCCAAGATAAAATACCATTTCTATTCAATTTATATGTGTTAAAAGGCAATGGTGGAGAGTCATCTGGTTCAAAGAGATCCAGACTTAGATATGGCTGTAAATATACCAGTTTGTACACTTTGGGAAGTGCCACAAATTGTTTAACATATGCTAAGAGTCTCTTGAATATGAGTATACTGGTTTGTGTAGCCATGACCTATCAAGGTGACTGAGATTCCCCCTTGACACCTCCCAATGTCAGGCTCCGAGGTAGATGGGGTGCTCAGGCAGTGAATTTTACTACGTCAAAATTATGAATAACTAAAATAAAAAACCCAAATGCTATCTTTCAGACTCTGATTCTGAAAAAGAAATAAGTATTGACTTTTCAAGATTTCTTGTGCTCACATCCCTAGATAAAACTTCTCTAGCAAAACTTTCTCCATTCTTAATTGAAAAAGTGCTATTCAGTGTAATTAACCCCAAAACAGTTAAGAAATTGAGAAATGGCAATTTGCTGGTAAAAGTGGAAAAGAGGAAACATGCTGAAAGTTTGATGAAGATCTTTCATAACCTCAAAATAAAAACCTTTCCTCATGAAAGGCAGAACACTTCTAAGAGAGTCATTAGAAGCAGATAGTTTCTTTGGCCACACCTGAGGAAAACACATCTGACTTAAGAAGCTTGGGGGTCAGTGATTACCATAGAATCATGATAAAAAGGAAAGGAGAAACTGCAACAACAGACATGTATATGCTTATTTTGTTATACCTCAAATCCCTAGAAAAATAAGTCGGGTATAATATTGAACATTGGAACAATATAAGGTGCTTCAAGTGCCAAAAACTTGGGCATCATAAGGATAGCTGCAGGAGTTGCCACATGGAAGAAGATCACTATGAAGTAAGATATGCTGTCAGGAAAACTATCCAGCATACTCATGATCCTGCAACTTCTGTAAAAGGAAATAGTCAAGGTGAAACATAAATGAAATGCCTCATTTATGGAAATAAAGGCAAATAATAGAAAGAAGGCCCTTCCTATACAAAAATAACAGAAAAATGACCACAATGAATACCAGTCAACTTGACAAATACAGAGCCATCATTGAGAAGCTTGTACACTTAGGACCAGATGACTGGCCTAAATTTTAAAACTACCTAAGAGATATATATATACTCCAAGGAAATAGAACAAACTGAAATACCAAAAAAAGTCAATGAAAGAATTGAAATAATTAAAAAAAATCCAAAATCTACCACTTAAACACAAACCGGTCCTGCTCCAAAAAATCCAAAATCTCCTACAAAGCAAAAGTCACAGTGATCTCCTATCTGTACACTAAAAACCATTAAAGATTGACTTAAGAACTTATCTCCCCAAAAAACAGAACTAACTAAACAAAAACCGGAAATTCACAGTGATAAAATTCCTACCCAAAATCGATTTGACAAGCTGGAAATAATGAAAGTGGGAAGCTAGAATCTACAAATGGCCAACACCTCCAAACTCAAAACCTCAGAAAATTAAATCACAACCACATTCTAAGCTAAAGCCTGAAAACATTTGGTAATCATGCATTATATAATCCAATGGAACTGCCACAGAATAAAGGCAAACATGAATGAACTGCTGCTGCTGCTAATAACAAACCTGTCACTGGCAGTTGTTTGCCTTCAGGAAACATTACTTAAGCAAAATGACAAATTGAATATAAAAATACCATCAATACAACTACACATATGATACTAGGCTTTGTGTGCCAGACGGTACATCCATCCTAGTTAGAAATGATGTACCTCAAAGTAAAATAAATTTAAAAACTACTTTACATGCAATATACATCCCACTGACTGAACCAGTAAATGAAGCTGAAATTTGTGAAATCATAAGAAAACTTCCTGTACCTTTTATGATACTAGGGGACTTTAAAATCCCATATGGTGCTGGACAGTTAAAGACACAAAACCAAAAGGGAAGTACCTTAGAAACAATAATAGCAATAATAAACTTGATAATAAATAAAACACCAACTTAGTATTATAACTGCTGTTATAATGAAATAAACAAGTTGAAGATTAGATATTATTATTTAAATCTTTATTTTTGGTAATACCGACATGTAACCAGCAGATAGGAGAGGATTGAATAGAGCTGTGTTTTACATGTGTTTATAAGTCCACCATTGTTGTTGTCCTCCTAGACCAAACTCTCCAATTCAGGCCAACAACCCTGTATGGTTATCTCACTTAGTTGACTCTGCCCTAACACCTCCCTTTTTTTTTTTTAGGTATTATATCTTTTAAGTCTAGGGTTTACTTGCAAGGGTTTTAATTTTGACTGGATGCATTTCAGTCAACTTTGGCTTTGTTTACAACTGCTATCTGATGCTGATTTGGTTAGATGTGGGGGTTGTGGCAAATTGAAGATGTCCATGAGTAAGTTGAAGGTTGGCCTGTCGGGTACAGGGCCATTCTTGTTTGTTGTGGGCGAAGTTGCTGTTTGTGTCGCACCCAAACCTGGCTTCCAACTTTAATCTTATACATTCTTTTTTCCTTTACTTGCCTGTATGATACCGGCTACCTAGCTTGGATTACCAGGTCAGAAAGTTCTAGTAAATAATGGTGTGTATATTTGTAGTGTCTTTTGTGGTTGTTGGCCCTGAGCTTGTTTTTGTTGAGGATGTAAGGCATCAAGTGTTGAATGAAGTTTCTGTCCCATGAGTGCTTTTGCTGGTGTTTTTCTTTCTTTTGCTGACATATTCGGGGGTGGGGGTGACCGATATGTCAGGAAGAAGATTTGTAATGTCTTTTCTGTTGGCCCTTCCCCATGTGCTTTAAGTAGGGTGTGCTTAAATGTGTCAACAAAACATTCTGCCTGTCCATTTGACTGTGGGTAGTAGGGTGGTGATTGGATGTGCATAACACAGTTTGCCTGGCAGAAATGTTTGAACATATCTGATGTGAACTGCGACCCATTATCCGACACCAAGGTCTCAGCACTTTGATGGTTGCATTTGTGTCTGTGCTTTTTGCATGGTGAAAATTTCAGGCCCTTTGGAATATGCATCAACTGCAACAAGGAAATTAAGGCCATTGATAGGGCCCATAAAATCAATATGTATCCAGGACCAAGGTCGTTCGGGATCAGGCCAGTGGGAATCATTTGATTGTGGTGGATTTTTCTGTACTTCCATGCAGCAGGTGCAGCCTTTCACCTTGTTTTCAATCTCACTGTCCAAATTTGGCCAGTAGACTGTACTTTATGTAATGGCATTCATGTGTGAAATGCATGGGTATTCAGAATGTTTAGGACCGCTGTTTATAAGGCTATTGGGTATAACCACACGGTCTGCAAACATTAGACAGTCCTCAATAATTGCTAAGGAATCACTCTGTCTTTTAAATTGCTGCAAGTATCCTGTGAGGTTACTGGGTCAGGATCCTTGAATGAATCTGAAGACTTGTTGAATGTATGGATCTGTTTTGGTTTCACACTTTATATCCGCTGTTGTTACTGGAAGTGTCTGGACACAGTCATTGAATGTGCATTGGAAATAACCATCAACATTGATTGCAGCAATTACAGTGTCCTTTTCTAGACTTCTTTGTGAGCTGATGAGCATGTTACAATTGACTGGCAGAATACACTGGAATGCCTTTCTTTGAGCCAAAAATGGTTTGTGGTCTGTCAGAAGGGTGATTTGATGACCAAATAGCATTCTGCGAAACTTTTTCACAATGAAAATTAGAGCTAATACCACCTTTTCTATTTGACTGTAGTTGGGCACTGACCTTAGTAGTCAAAAATGAAAGCCAAACTCTGTGATATGAGTTAGAACCTTGTTTATGCTTTCTCTCAGTTCCTCAGGCAATTGGCTGACAATGATAATGTTGTCTATGTAAGCTGCTGCACTATTCCAGTTAACATAGTGTCTATAATTTGTTGGAATATAGCCAGAAAGGAAGATTATACTGGAATAGACCAGGAGTGGGCAGAGAGTAATGGTGGTCCTCAAGTGCTGCACTGAGGCCAGTTGAGAAGTCTGCATACAGCTGAATGGAGCCATTAGCTTTCCTCACAATTACTGTTGGTGCAGCCCACTTTGAATATGTTACTCGGGTGATGACATTTAATTTTTCAAGGCATGCTATTTTTTGGTCTACCAATAGTAATGCAGCATACGAGACAGGCCTTTTGGGTTGGAAAACAGGCTTCGTAGAAGGCTTAAGTGTGAATGTGGCCTTTGCTTGTGTACAATGTCCAAGAGAATCCTCAAAAATGGTAGGAAATTTGCTAATGATATCACAGATTTGGTTAGTGGTGTCTTGTAACAATGGCAACCTGGCTACCAAATTGCACACAAAGTTGAGAGGGGTGCTGAAGAAGCCCAGTGATTCCATAAAATCTATCTCAAAAAGGTTATGATCTCTGTTTGCTACATAAACAATATAAACATAAACATAAACATAATGTGCTAGTTCCATTTAGAGTGATTGTGAATTTGCCAGTGATATGAACACTATCTCTGGATGCACTTCATGTGATATTGGATGTTGGTTCTAATTTAGGTCTGCCTATGGTGTTCCATAGTTTTTTTGAAATTAGTTATATCTGAGGCAGTGTCAATTTGTAGTTGAGTGTCATGGTTATTTAAGGTAACAAGTACATATTTATGTCTTGACTTGGAATTAGGCATGAAAGTTGCTGCCACCAGACTGTGAACTTTTGGAGGGTTGTTGCCTGTGAGATGTTGGTTTAGCAGCTAAATTAGCTTTAGATATGGACATGGACATAAGGACCAAAATCACATACACTGACTTCAGGGAGGTCATTAACAAATATATTCAAAAGGAATGGCAACAGTGCTGGGATGATAACCCACACAATAAGCTCTTCACAATTCAGCCCAAACTAGGAAAATGGAAGTCAGCTTTCAGAAAATCTCAAAAGGAAGAAGTAGTACTGGCCTGCTTACACATTGGCCATAACAGAATAACCCACTCGTACTTACTAAACAATGAAGAGCAATCAATATGCCAAGCATGTAAAACAGCATACACTATTAAACATATATTAACCAAATGTTCAGACCTTGTTCACTCAAGACAAAAATGCTATAATATAAACATGTATGAGCTCTTTGAGAAAGCAAAAGTGGACAACGTAATATAATTTCTTAAAATAATGGGTCTATACTAAAAAATACAAACCAAATGAGAATGTCAATAAAATCAATTTCTCTACAAACTGTATATCTGAAAAGAATACATCAATGAAACCACTCTCAACAAAATCCCTTTTTTCAAAAATACAACAATGAAACCTTATCTACAAAATGATTTCTTACAAAGAATATTCTATTCATACAAATCTATTGTAAAAATTAAATAACTCATTGAGGTTGATATGCTGTAAAACAAACCAAACCAAGACTTGGTATAAGTTCTGACATTGCTCAAAACACTTGGATTTCACAGGCAGTATAAGTCATGTTTTCAGTTCCTTTGTTTGTTCTAAACCTGCATTGTTAAATGGCATTAGCATATGTAACTATTCAATTTCTTCAAAAGGATATTGGCTAAGATTTTTCTGGCTGCTATTTAAAAGTACTTTACCTCTGTAATTGTCACAAATTTCCTTAATGTCTTTATATTTGAATGAAGGGAGTATAATTGTATCCTTCCCATCTTTAGAGGTCTCTCCAGTCTACCTGATATTATTGATCACTCTGAGCATTATTTCTCCCATGTGATCAACACCATACCAAAATTTTCATCTTTTCCAGTTGCTTTACCCAGGTTAGGCCCATGAATGGTTGAGTTAACTTTCTTTAAGGTAGGAAGGGCATTCATTTTCTAAATTAATGGTCTCTATGGAATTCTATTCAAAGCTGATCTGCATTAAGTATTTCTTTGAAATGTTCCCTCCATCTCTCTGCAATATTGTCTATTTTTGTCAAGTGTTGCCAATTTATTTTTATTTTAGTGATGCAAAAACTCATTTTAGGTTATAAAGCGCCTTGCTATTTTTTTTTTTTTTTTTTTTTTTTGAATAAGCAGTCATTTAATTTCAACATATGACCACAGATGACTTGCATATGACTGTGCATCAACTTTTGCATTTTATCATATGTAATATATTTTTATTTTTTAATGAGAAATAAATTTTTATTTCCTTTTTAGCTCAACTTCCGTATTTCAGACTTTACTCAGTCTGGCTGCCATGTGGATTCAAAATCCATGCAGGTTTCAGGAAAATCAAAATGCAAACTTACAACTGGTCAGTACCTCCTTTTGTTTGTGAATTTTCTTTCTTTAAGCCAGATTATTAGTTCCTGTTGATTGCAACTGTCATTCAACAAAACAAAAATATCTACAAGTTTAGTATATAATTGACTATTTAAAGTCTATATAAATGTAACAAAAAATCTATTCAAATATTGCAAATTGTCTTCAATCAATTAAACAAACCTGTCAGACAACAACAAATTACTTTCTTATAACTGTTAGGTTTTTGTAAATATTTCACTACTTTATTGGACATACTTTAAATGATAATCCTTCAATATATATATATATAATTTCTCTAAATGAAAAAAATTTATTTCTTTTCAGTTCATGAATACATTTCTTTTCATTATCAACTATGGAATATACGAGGAGAGGCTTTGAACCAAAAGCCCAAAAGCTGACATCCTCCACTGTGATAAAACAAGAATGCAATCATCCCATTCTGAAAAGCTCTAAAAGAAAGAAAAATAATGGAATTAAAGTACAGAAATGACTACCATTTGTAATGATTAAATGCTAAATATCATTGGCTTGTGAATTTTATTCAAATTATATTCATTATTTCTATATGGAGTACAAAATATTTTGATCAGTATTGTAAGCATTTATCTCTCTCTAAGAATGCATGATTAAATGTCATGTGATTTGGGCAAGTTAATGTAGGTTGCTGTTGTACTCCATTTTCAATCTTGTTCAGAAAAGATATTTTGATGTGAACTTGCCAAAAAGTACAAGAACAAATAATTTGATTCACCTTACTAACAATACTAAAATGGTCTGTCTGAAAATTCTCTTGGAGCTTTTTTCAGTCATCTGGTCATTCAAACTAAAACTGTTTTTCATTTGCTTTCTTTGCTTTTAATCTCCTATCAAATGATTTGTCAACTGAACTGTTTTCTTGTCTGAATTTTATATCAGTACAAATTTTATCATAAATGAAGATTCAAAATCCTCCATTAGTAAAAATAATTTCAGTTTATTTGAACATGAAAATATATAAAGATAAAACACAAATGCGAATACACTGTATTCATATTGAAGTACATTTATTTTCTGAGAGTATTACTTTTTTTCTAAATTTTTTATGTATACTTACCAGTTATGTAAAAATAAAATTTGATGAATCAACAAAAAAAAATTGTTTGAAGCCATCACTTCATCTCAAAAAAGTTATTTTGCATCATTCAATTGGAACCATTTGCTTTTCACATTATGCAGGATAAAATTTTGAACATTCCACTTTTGTAAACCTTAAAATTACTTGTGAACATATACATTATTATTTTTTATCATATAACCATGATAATCAAGTATAATAATTTTATAGCAGTTTAACTTTTGTTAATAATATACAAATATTAGATTTAAATAGCTACTAATTATGAAATCTTTACTATCTTCACAGAATAACTTGTAAGGAATTGCAAAACAAGAAAAATGTAAATCTTACAAAAATTCTATATATTGATTCAGAAGTTCTCATTACATTTTTGACAAAAATCTTTTATTGAAATACATTCATAGCATCATTATTAAGTTATCAAAGCATTTTCCTTGGTTTTGTATAACACCCTGCTACATTTCAGGTAAATTATAAATTCTATCTGGTTTTGATTTGATGACTTCCTCAAATTTTTCAATAATCAGACAAGGAATGCTGCATGCAGCAAAACCAGTAATAATCTGGAAGATAACTAGTCTAGAGAGAATACCATATGAAGATAGGCTTTCTCTTGTAGTAAAATCATTTATAAGTTTCATCACCCAGGAAAAGGTTTTTATTTCCTTTTCTTTTTCAATGTTTCATTGAAGCTGCCCAATTTCTCATCAATTTGAGTATTTCACAATAAAACAATTCCATCAAAAACAAAAGAATCCCCCCACTCTAGATTTCATTTAAGCTGAGATGCTGAAGACTGTCTTTGATTAAGTCATAATTTTCTTTTTGTTGTTGAATAACTTTTTCTTTTTTGTTGCCAGTTAACAAATGTTAAGAAAAAAAAAATTTTGAATGCTTATATAAGTTCATTTGAACTCCTTTTCCTAGCTTCTGAATTTTTCCTGAATCTTTTAAACAAAATATTTCAGTTGATTGATTGCACAAGCAATAAAGTGTTAAATAAATTCCTAGAACTATTCTAAGATTTTTCCTAACATTGTGTAAAAAAGATAACAAAAGGAACTTGTATGAAAAGTTTATAAAGAAATGTCACACTTTTGCTCCCATTCTCTTAAGATTGAGTTGAAAGTTAAATCAACTTTCAACACAATTTCTTGTCTTTTGAGAATGGGAGCAAAAGTGTGACATATGAAGCACATATGAAGATTAAAATGTTTAAGAATAAATTTATAAAGTGCATTCATGTTAGTCATCTCAGAAACTAAAGATGAATAATAACAACAATAAGGACCCATAAAGAAAATGTTTTTATAAGAAAACTTATTAATTCTAAGCAATTTATCCTGTTATTTTGAGTATTAAGAAAACCACTTGCGCAGCCTTGATATAACTTTGCAACCAATCAGAGAGGACCTTACTGCACATGTGTATACAGGCACTCCCTTGTTGGGTTACTCAGGTATTGTTCAGTAGGTGTGTGTATTTTGTGAGTGTCACATTCACAATGATCATGCATCAAGTTTTTTTTTGAAAATTGAAGATTTCTGTACAAAAACTATTCTAGTGACTAAAAAGAATTTCAAGGATGATTCGATGAATGAAGCACAAATAAGAATTTTGGCAGTGATCCTTCAACATTGACTGTAGAAAATCCTTAATAAGCAGAACATGTGTTAGTTGTAATCAAAGGAAATCAGCAGTTGAGAGTCTGAGAATATGGGGATTCTACAGACTGCCCATAAAGCATCTATTTTACTGTTCATTCTTTGTGATTTGTGCTGGATTTTTTGCTTTTTTGTCACATCTATCTTCCAATGCAGTACAGCTCTCTGCAACTTCTCCCAAATCTAAAATCATTGAAAGAGAAAAGATTTCAAATCATAAACAAAGAGAAATATAAGGCAGCTGATGGTGGTTCCTAAAGAGGTCTGTTTTTGAAAAGCAGAAGAATTGCTGGAATAAAAGTGTAAGGTACCAAGGAGAGTACTTTAAAGAGGAGTGCCATTGCCCTAGGTAGATTTTTCTTTTTTCTTTCTCTTATTTAATAATATTACATTTGGCTGTTGTGTATTATTAGGATTCATCTGTTATGACTAAGAGTTTTTACAGTTGGATTATTGAATACTACTACTACTACTCTTTGTTCAGTCAGTTACATGTACACTAGTGTGCAAAAGTTTTAGGTCAACTACATGAAATGATTATACACCATTATTTTATTAATTTAGATTGTTTAGCAGTATGCTTTTATCAGTGGTATCTGAACTTTGAGGATTGGAAAATAACTTGTTGCATTTTCATAAGTGCCATATAACAGAAGATACACAAGAGAAAGGCCATGCAAAAATATTGGGCCAATGAAAGATTTGAGCTGATAGTCATGATAATACGCAAACAAGTACAGATTGTTCCATTTTATTAACATGAAGGTAAGGTGCCTTTGCAAGGTGTCTTTACAAGAGAGATTAAAGAAAGATTGTGAGAGTCTTGATTGGCTGTTAATTTTAGATTGCCTAACAAGTGAGGAATAAATGCAGTTCTAATAGTGTATTATGCAAAAACAATTTGAATGATTATATAGCAACAAAAAAAAAGCATCAAAGAGCATTGGAATAAAAGTGAAGTCATTAAAAGAACATCTAACATGGGATGCTGAAAAGTGGCAAAAAGTAATGTAGGGTGATGAATAAAAAATAGTTGTATTCTAATGCAAGAGAATATGTAAGAAGACCAGTAGAAGAAAGAAGCAATAAAAGATATCCTGTAAAGATGGTAAAATTTTGGTGGTGAACATGTATTAGTGAGGAATTACACCAAAAGTGATGGTAGAAGAAAATCTGCTAAAGTTAAAACATAAACAGCAAAAATGAAGAAAATTTTCAACAGGACAGAATTCCTTGACACACATGTGCAACGAAAAGGTTATTTTGTGGATGAAGATATTCAACTTTTGGAAGATTGGTCAGTACAGAGCCATAATCTCAATATAATTGAAGCATTGTGGTAAGAACTGAACAAACAAAAATGTTCAAATGAAAACCATGCAGTTGCCAAGAGTTTGAGAATTACTGCCAAGAATAATGGGAACAAATTCCTAATGAGAAAATCTGGACCTTGTTCTATTAAATGTCACCTGGAATTATTTCAGCCAAAGGGAGCCACAACATTAATTGCTAAAGAGTCTGCAATGTTATCAGTATTGACCTGGTATCTTAGCTTCAGTCATTTTCTCACCATCATAATGTGGCTTCCCTTCTATAAATATTTTCATGGCAATTGTTCTGATAAGTTTTCCTCAGTGCTACCATGGCTATGTGAATTTTAGCATAGAATTAGATTGGCATCTAGGCCTCATTGTTTTACTGTTGAATTAGCTAGATGCAACTGTAAGTTCTATTCTAACAGTTTCTTTTGCACTTCTCACCTGTGGAACTATCTTCCAGTTTTGGGCTTCATTGTTACCTATGATCATCAAAAATTTAAGTGTCACATCAATTGCAATTTTTATTGTCCTTTCTCATTACTAACACCTTTCTCATTTTCTTTCACCCTCAGTAACCACTTGCATTTTAGTGGCACTATCACTTTGCATGAGGCAAAACAATTTTAAAAAAATAGAAAAAAAATAAAAGTTTTGATCAAACTGCTGTGTAATAGTCCTTTTTTTTTTTTTTTTTAAAAAAAACAGTCAATTGTAAAGAATATTAATTTAATTTAATTTGGTTTGGTTTGAGTGGAAATATAAACATATATAGAAGATTGTTTAAAGTTACATTTAATAATTGTTCTAATTCAAATTTTATCTATAACCAGGGATATAGATGGGTTTTACAAGTACTTGTAAGAATTTAAAGGTTTGAAATCTGAATTCTTAGAAGGTACAATTGATTGACCAATTCATTCATTTTCTACTGCTTATCAACTCTTACTAGAAGGTAAAAATGTAGTGAAATAGAAAGAGTGGTTCAGTGGTAAATGTGAGTTTTGTCTGTTGTATCTTAATAACAGGAGAGTGCTTACTATGATTAGCAAACTTGTCTTGTAGACCAGTTTACTTGTGTAGTGAATACAATCCCAATCATCAGTGGATGCTTCTTTACTTCTGTAACTTTATACCAGGCTCAACTCCACCCACTCAAAACAAATTTCAGGAAGCAGACATTCAATTCAAGTGTAACAGTTTCAAGTTCTGCATGCTGACAGGGATGCCAATAAAAGAAATTAAGATGATCACTCATTTCTTTGTTTCATTTTTTAATGGGAGTTGTCCATGGCACACAAATATTATTTTTGCTACATGAAGAGATCTTTAAAAAAAAAATAATACTAGTACTAGTCACATTTGTATTGATTTTGTATTCTTCCTTGATTTTGTGTTGGGTTATGCAAACCCCAAGATTGAACTTAAAACTGTATTTTAAGAGGTTTTATCTGCAAGTTGGATTTTATTATTCATGGATTTGAATTCTGTTGATATTTTTTGTGTTTTAAATGAGTAACAATTAGAAACAAGTACATTTTTCAGAATTCCTTTTACAATATTTTTTATATTCATTTTGGCAATAGCAAAATATAAAAACAAATCCAGGTGTGAAATAAAGGTAATGGTTAGTTACTTTCTAAAATTACAAAATTATTTTACTTTTAAACAAATTTTTG
Organism: Acanthosepion lycidas; assembly: GCA_963932145.1. NCBI lineage: Eukaryota > Metazoa > Mollusca > Cephalopoda > Sepiida > Sepiidae > Acanthosepion > Acanthosepion lycidas. The sequence goes on along the minus strand of OZ010601.1, from coordinate 42,908,276 downwards.
TCTTTTATTTCTTCTATAATTTTCCAGCAAAAATGCTGTGATCAGCAGAACTGAATCAGCACCCAATATTCTAGGCAGTCAGAGTCAAGTTGGCTTTTCCAGAAATATGTGTAATATGCACTAATTACATTAATAATAATACAGATGATTAATTATCTGTTTCATACTAGTCAAATTAATCCATTAACATGACCTGGTATAGACACTACTTGAATATATGATGAAGAAAATGCCTCTTGCCTGATGTTAGGATGAAACTTTAAGTCTCTGTCATTAGTTTTTTCCTCTATTGCTCACTGATAAATTAAACAGTTATTCCAGTTAAGCAAGACAATATTTTGTGTGACATATATAAAAAGGATTAAAATGGAAATTTGTTCCAACAGGCAATTGAAATAGATTTTCCCCTCACCAGTCAACTGTCAATCCAGCTGTTTTGTTCATATCATTTTATAGAATCTACAGAAATGTTTGATGAACTGTATTTAAAAATATTGATGCTGCAATTGTAAACGTAGTTAAGAAATATCATTCTTCATTTCAGTTTTGTATTTACTTACTGTAATTTGAATATTTTTCTGAATGTGCTCGAGTAAATTTGCAAAAGTCACTGTTAATGTATAAGTTAGCAACAGATTTTGTTAATTCAAAAGCCATTACAATCAAGTGAAATCTAACACAGTATGTAAGAACTGTTTGATATCATGATATTCTTTAGAGAGGAAAAAAAAAAAAAAAATTCTGTTACAGACATTAATACCATTTCAGCATAAAATGCTTTAAATGTACATATATATATATATATATATATATATACTAAAGTTGACTATTTTGGATTCCTAACATAAAATAAGAATAGACAAAGTAAAACAAAAGAATGCATATTTATTATGATACAATAACTACTAGATCACAACCATCTGTGATAGATCCATGTTAAAAAAAAAAAAATTAAATAAATAAATTCTGGCAGACAATTTGGCAATGCCGAGCAGCTATGCCCAAACCATTCATAAACAGATAACCACAGTGGAAATTATTGACAAACTATGTCTGTAGAAAATGGAGACGCCTTCTTTGGAAATGTTGAGCATTACAAGAGAAATGGTCAAAAAGAAAAATTTATACACATTAAATTCTTTGCTGTATTTCTGTTGTACAAACTCGTAAACATAATTCTAATGTTTAGAAAGACATTCAATCTAAGTTTGTGCAATGAATTAAATGATAAAATTGAGAAATTCTAAAATGGAAGCTCTAAATCATCAATGCAATTTCAACCATTCCATTTGGAAGGGAAATAAATGGAGCATTACATTTGACTGAGCTTGTAATTTAGTTCTAAAAAATGTTCAACCTAGAATTTCTTTTCAATTATAAAAGTAAATATAGAATCAATCTTGGTTAAACAGAAAAGTAAGAATTTAATTTTTGTAAATGATGATGACTATAACAATGGAGTGCTTACTCTCCATACTTATAAAGTGACCTGATTGAGACTACTGTGTAAGTATATATACACACACACACACAAATGTGTTTGTGCATATATATATATATATTATATATATACACACACACACACGACAACTCAAAAAACATCTAATTGGAACAAAAACAACATTTCTAGTTACAATGAAAAGTCTGACAATTTTTTTTCTGAATATCACAATCACAATAATTATTCATAATTACACAAAAATATAAAGCTGCAATTGAATACTTTGTTATTGCAATTTTGAAATGTTTTAAGACAGTTGTAATAAAATAAAAGTAAACAACATTTAATAAAAATGACTACAGGAATTCAAGTTAATAATTTGCCTAAAATAATCATATACAATTATTTTTGGCTTTTGTTTAACATTGCAAAAAGATAACTTTTTTTGTAAATTTAACTTGTAATATTCTTCTTAGCAAAGCAAAGTAAATGTAGAAAACTTTTAATAAAGATTACAAAATTCTTGCATTTTGTAAGCCATATAATGTGACACTGCAAATAATGTAAGTGCATTTACTTTTCAGATGATTTTAAAGTAAACAAATACTATCCAGTCATTAGATCTGAACTCATGATACTAAACAAAATGTTTGGTCATACCAAAGCAATTAGTGACCTTAGACAAATGGTTGGTATCATATTGCATTGTTCAAATCTTTCTCTTGTATTTTTTTTAGATAGATTTAAAATTACATCCATGCAAACTTGTGTATATCTTTTGCTAATTTCAGAAAAAAAAAAAAAAAAAATCTAAAGCCAGATTACATTGAAATTTAGTAAAAAAATGTTGAAAAAAAAAACAAAAAAAAAAAACAACAAACAAAAAAACAACAACAAAAAAACAAATTATTCCCATTTCATTTTTTTGTCTAAAGATCATCAAATAAAAAGAAAAGTGACTTTAGGCTAGTTATACTGTAGCTTTTTTGTTGATTTTTTTTTTTTAAGACAATGGTAACCATTTATGAAATCATAGAGACAACTTCAGCCATTTTATTACCTGCACATTTTTCAACTATTATTACTAATTCTTTGAAGAAATGTAATGATTAGATTGATATTCTTTCTTTTATTTTTATTTTTTACAGCTTATCAATCTTTTGTAGGTTATTTAAATCCAGAAAATATTTTTAGATTATAAGAATTTTGGGGAGATAATAATTTTTACTGAAACATGTTCTAGGAATTAACCAGTAGCTGGGAGTGAGAGAGTTGGATCCATGCCTTTCCCAAAGGTATTTGCACATGTGAATATAATGAACTTAACTGGAACTCATCTCTCCAATTTCCAATTCTGAGCAGTTATCCATTATTGCACATCCAAGCTTACAGCACCTGATATTCCCAAGGTCACCCATCTAGGTACTGACCAGGCTTGATGTTGCTTAACTTTGGTGATTATATGGGAACTGGTGTTTCAACACAATATGACCATAAGCTGTAGTGATTAGAGGAATTGAGGAAATGTAAATCTTTTAAAGTAACTCATTTGCCTTAAGACTATTTAAGATTTAATCCAGAAATATAATTTTTAAAATTGAAACATTGCTTTATGCAAATGTTAACAATTTATAGCAAAAGTCAGATTTATAGATTTCTAATTATTATCTTTATGAAACATTTTCCAATGAAATCTGGAAGACAGAAACAAAAATATCCTTTTAGTGCATCTTTATAAATAAATTGTCCTATTATTTCTAATAATCACAGAAGCAAAGTTTAAAATTGTGATATAATCAAAAATTGAATCTAATCACCAATTGCATCAATTCTTTGGTAAAATATTTTCATTTGGGGTTGGCAGAGGATATGTTTTGACCAAATATTTAATCATTACTGTAAACAGAATTTGTAGTGTATTTAAATTCAAATGGTTTGGATAGTTATTTTAACTATAACTAACATACAAAGAAGCTAAAAATCTTTACTGAAAGTGGAAATAAAAAAAGAAAATCATAAAATGAGAAAAACCTGTTAAATGTTAGTTGTTCTTTAATTACCAATTATTAAAGTTTATATTTTGCTATTCAAATAAACAAAATATAATAAAGTTGTTATATCTTAGTTCACAAATTTGCCTCTTCATAATGCAAAAAGTGCTTGTGAACTTTGAAAAGTGTCCACACTTAATTTATTAAGTGTTAATGACTATCATCACATGACAAAGAGAACTTCGTCTTGTCTCCTTGCAGTTACTAAGAGAATGACTACAGAATTTCTTGTACAAGTTAAGTATTACATCTATTCAATTAAACCAATTTCATGTAAAATAAACACAGACAACTATTATTATTAGAAGAAACATCTATTAGATAACTGTGTATCTACAAAGTTCAATGGTTTCTTACATCTTTACAAAAACAAATCCATAAAAATGGTTACAAAAGAGGAGATTAATTCTTGGAAGACCAAGAGAGAAATCATGAATTATAGTATGGAAGCCCACTGTAAAAAAAGAATTGTCATAAATGTCAAATAAAAAAAATTTAAAAAAAGAAAAAGATGAAGAGAAAACTTAGCAAAAAACACTTGTTCATAATATAAAAGTATATTTATTTTTGTAATTACTGTGGATTTGCATTGCCTCTAAGATATCCAAGGATCATTGGCAGTGATTGATGGATGATTATCCAGCCATAGTAGATGATGGATAGATTCTTTATACAAGGCAAGAATAAAACAAATTCAAGATTATTTTTTGTGCTTATTTTCCTTCTGCTCCTCCATATCTTGTCAGATTTAAATTTTATACAGTATAAACTTGATTTTTACTTTCCCTGATTTTTAGGGATATAGGATTCCATAGAAAACATCTCCATAAGTGCATAGTTTGATATCCCAATATCTACATTTCTTAAATGCATGCATTTTAAAAAAAAATGTAAACTGGGAGATAGATTGAACACAGGTCGGTGATGATGACCTATTTAAAAAATATTTTTTTTCATCACATAACACAAGTAAATAATATCTTAAAGAAAAAAAAAATTAAAAAAAAAATCAATTTTGTTACAATGAATCTCAACTATGAAAAATAAAGTTTAAAAAATATATTAAAAGGAAATATTTGACCATCACTAGTTTTGTCCACTGAGTAAAATGTAGTAATCCATCCAGCATTGTCTGCACTGAATGATACTAATTAAAAATGAATGAAAAACAAACTTTTTAAATGCAAGTAATAATTTTCATCTTTTTACCACAGCTGACAGTATAAGAATAAAATGGAATAAAATTTACATTAAAATCTTTGCTCAGTAATCAAGCATTGATAGTTGTGAGTGGGTTGTGGGGTTGAAGCATTGATCAACATAAAATCAGATTGATAAGTCTGGTGAGGTAAAAATCAAAGCAGGCATAAAATACCTGGAGGAATTCATTGACATCAATTTATTGATAGTGATCAATAGTGTGCTAGGGAGTCCCCCAAGGATTTGTGGACAGGCACTGAAAATTGATGTCATAAGCTGCAAAGAATTCATCTCCAAATTAAACATGGGGGTGGGGGAGAAAAAAAAAAAGAGAATCTCTTCAAATTTGAGCAAGCTGAGGTTTGTCCAGCAAAATCATGTCAACATACTTCATGTTCTTTTGTAACAGCGACAAGAAAATCTTTGCACCCCAGAATGGGAAAAACCAACACTGGAATGTTTCACCAAAAGAGTTGTCAGATCCAGATATTCTATCAATGCAGGAACAAGTGTCCAGTTTAGATATACATGTCTGCCAACATCCCCATCAAAAGTGTATTGTTATTGAAGAAGAGTTTTTGTTTCTTATTTAGAATTTTTGTTAAGAATAATCTTTGATTTTAATTATTGTTGAAACATAGATGCTTTTTCTTTGAATGCTTTTTTCCTTTCTCTTGCTTCTTCTGCCAACTTCTTCTTTTCTTCTTGTTCTTCCTTGATTTCATTTTCAAATTTCATTTCTCTGGTTTGGGCATCAATCTGAAATGAAAAAAAAAAAAACAAAAAAAAAAACAAACTTGGCATCATTTGTACTCTGGAAGAGTTATCAGTTTACTTTCAGACTAATATTATCAATGTTTCAGTCATTGTCCCCTCCAGCCTTCTTTAGACATCTATAAAACCTTCAAAGAATTTTGACATGAACCCTTTATTTAATCTCTATAGGTAGATTAGAATTTGTTCTGCTGTCCACATATAGGAATATTTTATCTTGTGTTTTTAGTATTTTTATCCTGTTGCCAGAGTCTTAGTCTGTACTACCTGGGCCAGGGATTGAACTCACATTTACTATGCCACAAAATTTACAAATTGTGGAACAATCCTGCACCCAGCAAAATCAATAAATAGTCTTAGAAATCCCCTTGTAGTTTCAAAATACTGAAAGTATTTTGGATCAACAAAAATATTATGTAAACTGATTAGGAGAGCAAAAGTTTTGCCAAAGAAAAGTGCAAGTTGGAAGAGTGTGACTTATTATCATGACCTGTACTGAATTGGTGCAATACCAGCATTCATAAAAAAGCATTTGAAACAAGATTAAAAGGTAAACACGTGGAACAAGGTATTAATTGATTAAACTAGTAAGTTACATTCAAATAAAAGAAAACAAAAATGACTTGTTACATGAAAATAAGTTTAATAAATGCTATAAAAAAGGAGAGGAAATTGTACAAAAAGAAAGTACAGCCACTATAAATGGCAATGCATAAAAATAATATTAGAAACTGCTGACCAGTTTTTTGTCCATCTCTCATCAACAAGTAAAAGAAAGTAGGAGGATAAGAAACATATATATTAATAATATTCTAAGATACATAATCTACAAACAAATTACATTGAGACCCAACAACTATTCTTTTTGTTTACACAAAGAAGGCCCTCTCAGTTTAATAAAAATTGTCTCAAGAACTTTCAGCTGAAAGTCAAAATATGATCTCAGAATACATTCTCAGGCTAGTTTGATACACATTGCCAATTATTAACAAAATTTTGGGAGATTGCAAAACCACATTAAATCACAACAGCCTTCCACCCAGACTTTCTTTTAGTTGCTGTGCACAGTATTTTATTTCTGCAATTAAGCTCTGATGAAAGAGGAGCAAAACTGTCAGTTGCTTTTTTTTTTTTTTTCATATTACCATTATTAATATTATTGGTGGTTACATTTTCTTACTTTTTGCTCAATCTCCTCTTCTATTTTAAATATATGTTTTCACAGCATTCATTAAATTTTGTACAGTCAATAAAATCTAAAATGAAGTTTGGTGGAAAGAGTCAAATGCTTTGGGAATACATGGAAGTAATGGCTCAAGAAAGTTAATTAAAATAGACAAGAACCTAAATATTGACAGAAAATACATCCATAATTACTGAAGGTTGTTTGGTACAAAATTTGCACGATTTTTCATAATTGAACCACAAGGTACATATAACAGTTTGGTTGCTGAAGGCATCATCAGATCAGAAAATTGACTAGTTCAGAGTATCAATTTAAATATCAAATAAATATGGAAAGAATTAAACAGCAGAATTTGTCAGAAGAATTGATGTAATCTTGTAAAGTTGTGGGAGCTCAGCCATAAAGAATGGCATTTCATACTGTTATGAATTTGGATCCTGAGGCTGGTCAAATTCATATTTCCTCAAAAGTAGAATCTATATCTCTCTCTATATATATAGCAAATATAGATGAGACGTCTGGAAATTAAAGTGTGTCAAGGTCACATGTGGGTTGATTGGCGATTGCCAAACTTCCCTCCTAAATGGTCTTGTTCTTAATAGTAATAAGCCAGCAAACAGCTCCTTGGCAACAAACGGCTGTTATAAGGGAAGAATACTGATTGGTCGATTTATTGTAAGTTGAGTTGGCTGAAAATTCTAGTTACTTGGCGAATGATGTAAGCTAACACCCCAAGCCAACTCATATGGGGAGCTTACAAAAACAGTCAGAAAGATATAAGAAACTTTGGCCCTTTTTTTCCTTAACTGATGGTGAAAACAGAATCTGAATGGAACAAATCCTGAGAAGTTTGAATCAGATGACGAGGAAGGAAGAATATGGCTTGTTAGACCAGAATTGAATGTTTGCAAAAAACTGAAAGAACAAAAATGATTTTAATGATAACCATGGAAGATATACAAAGATAGGAAAAGGAAAAATCTGCCCTGGCTATGCATTGCTACACTTGAAACTGATGAACGGAAAATGAGAAAATATGAAAGACAATGAGGAAGCCAACCTCAGTAACCCGTTTCGTTCTCAATGAGAAATATGGCAAGTTACAAAATAAAGAATAACAAAGAAAAAAAAAAAGGATTTTGAGAGAAATAACTTTACGATGAAAAGAATTAATTATCTGAGAAACAGCGATATCATGAAAAGAAAAAAAAAGAAAAAAAAAAAAGAGAAACTTTTATTTTTCTGATCACCCAGCCTGTAGAATGCATACACACAAACATTTTGAAGAAAATTTCATCACACACATCTTTCCAGACAAAAATTAGGTGAATTACCCCCAAGTTGTTGAGATATGAACATTTTGTTCTTTTATGTTCAGTTTTATTTCCACTAAGTTGTTTTTTTTTTTTTTTGGTTATTAATAAAAGAAGCTTATACTTTTAATCATGTGTTTTGTGGTATCATCTCACTTGAAGGTTCTGTGTTGTATCTTCCCCTGTTCACTTGTGGAGTGACATCCCATAAAATTGTCCAACTCAATATCAGCAATTCGCTTGGCATTGTCTTGGCAGTGGGTATAAATATAAGGGTTGTGACAATACTCATAAATTGATGAGGGATTTGTGTACATCCCTTATCAAGATCAATCGTACATCCCTCCCCAGGATCAATGAAAAATGTTGTTTAAACTATAGGAAGCCTCATTAAATATTTAAAAGAAAAAAGAAAAAAGTATAGTAGCATTTCAAAAATAAATATTCTGTAATAAATTTTCCTTTGAAGACACTGTATCTGGTTTGGTTTATGTAAAGTGGGTAAAAACTTTTCTATGGTCATTTTAATGAGGTGGGGTATATTGCATTTATCGTAGAAAACTTACTGCTAAACATAATTTACTATAGAAATGACCCACATTCCACATTTAAATAATCAATGTCAAATATCTTATTCTAAGTTGATAATTATTAAAAGTTTATAATACAGTGTAACCCGGATATAAGAGAGTTGACGGGACCAGAGAAGAAGTCTCTTATATCCAGGTTTGGTCTATTTTGTTTAGGTAAGTATGGCTCTAATTTGGGACCAGAGAAAATCTCTCTTATATCAGGGTTTCTCTTATATCCGGATTACACTGTAGTTTAAAAATAGCCAAAGACTTTTGTACTGCATTATATAAGCCTATTTGTTGGTTTAACCCAATAATGCTCATCATTAAATTCAGCATTGTAGGTCTACAATATAGCTCATTAATATGCCCTCCCCCACCCGCAAAAAAAAAAAAAGGAACAGTGGGAATTAATGGATTAATTTAACCTCCATTAGAAAGGAAAGGATGAAAGTAATTTATCAGCCATGCTTATCTTTGGGAGTGTAATAAAGCAAATTCTGTAGTTCAATCCTGTTCCTTTTTCCTATCAATTCAAATACCAAAATCCCTTATCTACCAAACCTAAGGTCAAATCTTTCTATTATCAATGCTTGACATTTAATGATTATTTCCTCTTGCATTTCTGATAGTTTCTGACCAGACATGTTCTGGATTATCATATCCAAATGGCACTTATATTTCATTTCTTAGGGGAAATGATTTACAAGATTTTTCTGCTATTCTTTAGTTGTATAAGAAATGTGATATTTTATTCAATCAGGGTTGATGATGAGAGTAGAGAGATATTCAAAATTTAAAGCTTTTGGCTTTGAAAGAATTTTAATTCTGTTATAAATTGAGTTCCACGAGTTTGAAACTGTAAATTTCTTTGATTTCAGTAAAATTTCTGGCAATTAATGTTACATTAAGAGATACAATTTTATGTTTATCATACATTTCAAAGCCTGCAACAGCATCAAAGTTACAGCAGTTGTAAATGTAAAAACCTTTTCCCAAAATCATATTTCTTATAATGCATGTTATTTGCAATGTATAATCTCATCCTATAGATTGGATCCCCCAGTTAGTGCTGTGGGAGATTTCTATTTGTTTGTGATAGAAACATCTCACCTACCTATAGCGGAAGTCATTGGGCACTTTGATGTGGGGTAATGATTAGCAAGATTGTTTCACTAGATCAATTACAAATGAATAATGAATTTGATCCTCACTGTGTGCTCCATACTTTCAGCATTGTGCCATATATAAGCTATGCTTAGTAAATTGCTATTACTGGAAGCCATGTTGTGAAATACAGAAATAGGTTTGCCAATCATAATTAGTCTTGGAGGAGGAAAACAAAATTTGTGTCATGAGGGAAAAACTTAGTGCCTGATACCCATGTATAATATAAACACTGAATTTGAAGAATAATTCAGAACAATTGAGGATATATTGAAGTCATTAGATAATCTGATATTGGACAAAAAAAAAAAAAAAAATTCAAAATATTGCAATAGCTTATAAAAGTCTATTTCATTTTTTTTAGGTCCAATTCAGCACAAGAAAGAGAAAGCCTCAATATATATATATATATATATATATATATATATATATATATATATAAAAATTCAGGTTTCTCTGAAATCAGCCAAACAATTGTCTGTTAATGAATATAATTATGATTTAATCCATGTACAATATACTTCTGAATAAACGTTTAGTAACAGATTTTTTTAAAATTTATTTTTGAACACCACTGCTCCTTTGTGATAAGACATCACCCTTTGAAATGGAAGCCTCAAACTGCAATGGAGAACTCTTGTTAGGCAGTTTGTGACATGTTATAATATACAAATCCAACTTTGAATCTGATTACAGAGTGCATCTAAGTAAACTGGAAACACCAACCAACATAACTTGGGTCCACCCATATAAAACATGAAAAACACCTAGGTATAAACATACAAGCTCTCTAAACATTAAAGGGTAAATTTAGAATTCAGTAAAAAATTAGAGTCCAAATTGATATCAATAAATCTTGATCAAAACAATGTAGAGGAATCAAATAACATTATCATGTCGTCATTAGCTGAAGATATTTAAATTTTGATTTTGGTATTTCCAATTTGTAATTTGCTATTCCTTTTGATAACAAACATGAATTCTATTTGCTTGCAATTGACGTTTAATCCTTTCTAAGAATATTTAGAAGGAAAAAGATAGACTCATATGATAACAATCCAGAGCTGAAAAAATTGGTATAAAAAGAAAACAAACAGAAGGATAAAAAACATAAATGGAAAATACTAAATGATTAACAAATAAACTAGTTAACTCTTTAAGAAACTAATATCTCTGGAATATTGGAAAGAAAATTAATGAAATCCAGCAGCAGAGGCAAGGTGTTAAAATGTGGAAAAAAGTGAAAAATCACAATAATATCATACAATCAAAACCACCACAGAAGAAATGTCCTAGTCTCAAAAAACACTTTGAATCACATTCCAACCTTGACCAAAATAAAATAAAGATACCCACAGAAATAGAAAATATGATGATCATCAAACAATTCTAAGAAATTGCATACCACTCCAAGAGAAAATTTTATACCTGTTATGTCAACCTCACGGTAGTATATGGCCACATCAATAGAGACTTCCTCTTCATATCCATTAGAAACCACCTTCCAAGTTCTGAATCAATCCACTGAGTACCTTGATCTAATACAGTATCGGTTCACAAACTCTTCCATATCTGGAAAAATTTCAAACCTCAAAAGTATGACAAGGATATCCTCAGTCTATTTAACTTTTTCTTTGACTATGCCCTGCACATTTATAAGCACCAATGTGACAAGATGGGCACTGATAATTTAAGCATTCTATACCACATCCCAAACGAATCAACTAATAGAAAACAACAATCTTGCTTTCCCTCCCAAGGCCATGATGATGGGAGGTTGCTATAACAATGACACAGATATTAATACTTGGGACAAGAATGATCTTGAACTGAAAATCAACATCCAAGTGTTATCTTCCAAGTATTCCAAGAAATAGGACTAAAATAAATCTTTCCAGAGCAGAAACAAATGATCTGGAATTGGAATGAAAGCAATGATGGCACCTATCCTGAATACATTATAAAAATTCTGGACATGGATTTAGTAAATACTAAACACTTCAAATATCTGTGTTTGGATCAGTTATAATAAATTTAGTATAGGAGGTAAAGAAATTAAACATAGAATAGGCTATGCTGGAGGTAGTTTTTATCAATAACACAAATTGATACAAAACCAAAACATTAGCATGAAAACTTGAGTTATATTCTTATTAGGTTGGTGCAAAAATAATGTCGTTTTCTCACATATGTTACTATGTGAGAAAACGAGATTATTTTTGCGCCAACCTAATAAATAGCCACATCAGATCAAGATTTTTATATGGATGTTATGTTTAGCATCAAACCAAAATCAGAAATATGTACTCTGTCAGCTGTATGCAACCACTTTCTAAGATCAATGGTTAAAAATGGTTTTGAGTGAGTGAAGCCTATGGTGAATGCCACACGTTTTTTAAAACTTGTGGACCAGCACTACAGAATTACAAACAAAGAACTGTGCTAGATAATAGAAACCACAACACTGGGGACTTTTACTAGCAGCAACAGTTAAAATGTATATCACATGTAACAAAGAGAAAATAATAACATAAATCAAAATATTGACGTTTTACATTTCAAATAAAAAGTTACAAAGGAAGACTCCCCCCACATCAATACTGAAAAGAGTGATAACAGTGGACATGGGAAACTTATTTTCCTAATAAATTGTTTTAAGAAAGATTTTATAAATAAAGTACTACTGGTTGCTCAGAATGAATGCCAAATATTTCCTTATAAGGAAAAGGCTAATATTACCATTATGTATAATAGGAAGAGGCCCAAAAGTGGATCATCAAGTTCTTAAGATGTTTTCCAAAATCATCAATATGCCAACAAGCATATTTGTAATTACAATTTATAAAAATGTGGTGACAGACAGACAAATGAAAATAAATGACAAAATGATCTAAATTTTACCATCTCTAATAATAGATAAAAAAAAAACAAACAAAAAAAAAAACAAAAAAACACCAGGTAAACAATACCATAGTTTAATCAACCAAGCAAAATCTTTTACAACCAGGATGTAAGAAGAGAAATAAACAAATAACAATAACAAGGAGACCAAAATATCCCCATTTCTAAAATTAGATAGCTTGACCAATCAATCAGAAAGCTTTCACAACCAGGATATAAAGCCCTGAGTCAATAAGCAAGCAATCTTTTCAGAGTGGATCTATAGATATATATATATATCTACAGATGGAAAGTCAACCTAAATCAGTTAATAAATTTTGCCCATTCCATATGTGTCCACAAACGCAATCCCCATAAAAGTTTAATCAATTTCTTAATCTGAATGAATTAGAACATGTTCCTTCCTTCAGAAAGTAAAAAAGTTTTATTTCAATAAAATTTTTTAAACAAATATCTTTTGAATAAAATCTTTGATAAATTTATTTGAAATAATATAAACAGCAAAAACAGTGGCACTAAGATTACATCATCTATTTACAATGGGCATCAACAATTCAGCAACTGATTGTATTTTATTTACAAGATACACAACATGGAATGACTTAAAAAGTATGGCACACAGCTTCTTTCAAGTGAAAATACTAACTACAAATTTTACCTGTGAGGATTTTATGGTAATATCTCAAAGGAAGAGTATTAGAAAAAGAAAAGTGAAGACTGAATTTTTTTTAATAAATTTAGAAAATCAAGAATATTAAATTGTTCATAATTTATTTCATCCTTATGTTTAGTAATAGTTTGAATAAAATTTCCTTCAAATCAGTTTATGCAAAATAGCCATATGGCTCATATAAAGGGAAATGACTCTTGAGCAAGATACACCCATTACAAATATGCAGGTTTTACTAAAAAGAACAGGAAACATAAGCAGAGTGACTCATTTTGTTATCACAATAAATACCTAAGTTTGCAAGGGTGAAGCTTTTATCAGAATAAAATTTTAGACAAGTTTCTATATTACAGAATATCAACCATTATACCAAATGGAAGCAAAAAAAAAAAAAAAAAAAAAAAAAAAATAGAGAAAAGATTTGCTCTTATCATTGTTTGCAGTTTAGAACTTTTAGGTTTGATGTGGAATTTGTGTTGGTACTAACTGCAGAATTTTCCTCATTTGAGTTATTGGAAAGTTACCAACAGACATTTTACAAATTAAATTTAGCTGTTGAGGTAGTGACATATAAATAAGAAAAGATAATGTTTAGAAACAAAAACTTAAATATGTTTTACTAATTTAAAAACTAAGAATTACATTTTTTTTTTTTTATTCAAGTATAGTCATTATTGACAACCACTTAACAGTATAAAATATGCAGATGACACAGTGTCAATAGCAGACATAGAAAGGAAACTACAAGAACTCCTACAGGAGGTAGTGAAGGAAAGTGAGAAGAAAGAACTAAACATCAATTTCAAGACAGAATGAATAGTTGTTACCAAAAGGAGCAGCCAAACATGCAAATTACAAATGTGGTTGTGTAACCGATGTAATTATTTATGAGTCCGGTTTGATAAGGAACACAGTTCCTTAAGGGGCATTTGAACTCATAGATAATGTTCATTCTTTGTAATTTTGACTTAGCTGGTGTGTTGTTATTTTTGAGGATAAGGTTATAAAATTTTTTATAATAGATAATAAATTTGATTTTTTTTATTTGGATCAATTGGAGTAGTATATTTCTTTATAATATGCCTTAGAGAAGATTCGTCTTGTTTGTAATTAATATGCACTTGGTTTTTGTAATAAATGTGTATGTGATTTTTGGCTGTGTGTTCGCTATCGTTATTACTTGCTTTGCGGAGAAATAGTTTAATTTAGTGGTCTATAAGGTGGTTAGGGAAGCCGTTGTTGATTAGTGTTTGTTTAATGTTATTAAGTTCTTCGAGGAAGAGTAGTCAAGTGGATGAGTTCTGGTGTGCTCTATTTAGAAAGTTTTTTATTACTGCTATTTTGTACCTAAGTGGGCATTTGCTTTTGAAGTTAAGGTGGCACAAGTTTTTGCTGGTGGGTTTTTTGTATAATGATGTAATGAAAGTGTTATTGCTGTATTCAACGAGGACATCTAAGAATGGAAGTTTGTTTTTTTGGCTAAGTTCATAGGTAAAGTTAAGGACGGAGTTTTTCTCAAATGTGGTCTTAAGTGTCTATTTCTTTAATGTTATTAGCTAAAATAAAAATATCATCTATGTAGCAAACATAGATTTTCGGTTTGCAGACCTGTGTAAATATAGTATTTTCTGCATAGGACATGTAATAGTTGGAAAAGCATGGACCGAGTGGATTTCCCATACTAACACCATTAGTTTGGGTGGAAATATTGCCATTATGGTCATAGAATGGAACTTTGGTTGTGCACATGTGTAGTAATTTTTTTAGGATGGATGGTTTGATGGATGGCGGAGGGATGGAATTATTAGTATATACAGAGTTGAGGATAATGTTAATAGTTTGGTCGACGGGGATGTTTGTAAATAAGTTTTCGACATCAAGTGATGCTATTATACCTTGGTTTACATTTATATAAATTATAATTGACTGCATATTTCTCTTAGTCTTATGGTATCAGAAGAGCTTTGACTAGATTTTCCAAGTTTCACATAATTAACCAGGTTCCTGAATCTCTAAGAAACATTATTTTGTAATTAAAAAGTGGAATTATAGGATACATGCACAGACATTACAAATATGTTTATGAAAAATTGGAAATGGTAATGTAATAACAGAAGTTATAAAAACATCATTTTTCTGAAAGTAGTTTTAAAAGTCATTTCTTCAATTCTTTTGTAAGCTGTTGTATTTCTTCATATTAAACAGAGTGCACAGCATCCAGAATCATCATCTATGTGCCATGTTTCTTCAAGATGTAGGTGATTATGGTTCTCCACAACTTCCTAATCATTGTAGCTCTTAATAGTATTTATTTTCTTACTAACCTTCCTGTTCTACCATCCAAGTAAAAAAAATCGTTATGTAGGTTACTTGCTGTTTTCCCCTATTTCATTCAAAATGTCCTGTAAGTGTCAAATTTTCCAAGCCTTCTTTTTCTCATTATATCTCCTAGAAATTTCAACTCTTTTCTGATTCTTTTTTGTTTATATTTTCCTTAAAACATTTTTGTTATTCACATCCACCATCCATAGTTTACTCAATATCCTTCTGTAGAACCATAGTATGGCATCCCAAATTTAGCTTTGTTGGTAAATTGTCATTCACTAATATAAATGTCTGGCTTTAGAATGTCTACAAGTTTTCAGCATTTAATAAACAAATAAATCTTTTTGAAAGTATTATTTACATGCAGACTATTGTCTATCTTTGTTGTTGTTATCACAATGTTTGGCTGATGTGTTCTTCATTCTGGTAACCTTCAAGAAATTTAGAACAGAGCACTTTATTTAATCTATGGGGGTAGATTGTTCTTGTTCCACTGTCCGTGCCCAAAGAGATATCATTCAGTTCTTATTTAGTACTACTCAGTTATTGCTTGCTCTGTTTCCACTGAGTCCAAGTACACACTGTTTGGTTCAGGCATTGAACACACAATTTCTATGTCAACAAACTCACAACCCAACACTTTAATCCAAAACTTTAATCCAAAACTTTTACTTGGTTAAAAAAAAAAAAAAAAAAAAAAAAAAAAAAAGAAACAATAAATAAATAAAAAAGTATACGTCTAAGCTTTTCTATGGGCCCACTATTTCACCCCTTATAATCACACTTCCAAGTTGCTAGTAGCCACCCAGTTTTTGTTTTGTCCATCTGATTCACTGAACATTCATTAGAACACTTGAGAAATTGGCCTTCATATTTTCTGCTATGTATTTCATTCATAGATTTCATTTAAAGGAAATTTTATGGTTGGTCTTATGTTTTTCCAATTAAGGATTCAACATCTTGTGCTTTTGACACTTTCTCACTGCCACAATACCAACAAATTTCAGCTTGATAAATTATTTTTTTACAAGATTTCTCTTGAGACTGATTAGTGAGAAAGCCCTTAACTTGTCCTTTTATTTTTACAGTTCAGTGGTACCTACCAATTATTTTAGCAATTTTCAGCATTGTTTTCCTTTTGCAGGCTCTAAAGTTTAATAAGAGCTATATTTAATCTCTTTATTGGTCAAATCAGCATCACCATTCATTTTAAAGCTTGCAACACATATTGCTATTAATTTGAGGTTTCAAAATTCAGGACATTTCATGCAAGTGACTACTGTTTGTTTAATCTGTGCAGAACAAACCAGATTTTATCTCAGCTGTGCAGACAGATGTTGCCATCATTCAGTAAATAAACCAATAAGTATTCATTTTATATATCAAGAAAACATGAAGTGGTTAATAATATGAGATGCAGTGTAAATTCTCAATTCACTTGGAAGTGAATATAGAAATTGTCTAAAATTTAAGTATGGTTGCCAAACATTGATGGACTTCTCTTATAGAACAGGATAGACTTGCTCAATATGTCATTTTTGTTTTTGTTTTATTTTTTTTAATGGGAACAGCATTTGTTTGTATTTCTCTGATGCCAACAACGTACAATACCATGTGAAATTTAATAAGGTACAAAGACAGATGTTCATTTTTTTTCCAGTTTGGATATTAATTTACAAAAACAGTCAAGACATAGTGGAAAAATATTTTATTTAAATGGTTTTTTTCTTTTTTTTATATCCATTATTTGTTATCATTTTGTACCATTTGTTATTGAGTGCTATAATACAGTAGTAGATATTTGAAGACCTTTTCTGTATAGTTAATACTAATTAGAGTAAAGTAAAATGATTTCATCAATAGTTTGCTTATTGTTTGTATATTCATTTCTCATTAAAATGCAATGTGAAAAAGATTCCTGATGGTCTTGTTTCATCATATTTATAAGGAATATCTACTGCCATATACATATTCATATAGACAGTTAAAACAAGCCCAAGGGAGTAGGCCATCCACTACATAGGAAATTATCTATTTTGTTTCCATCTAACTGAGCTCCGTTCATATTTTTTTAAAATTGCTGCTGTGTCAACTTTAAATGACTAAAGCAAATATTTCTGTCAAGTGTTTGCATTAATTTTAATAATAAAAAAATTAAATCTTATTTACATATCTTAAAGTTGAACTAGATGAAATTAGCAAAATATGGATGCTATTATGTGGTATTCAGGAACTTATACAGACTATTAAAATTCTATGCATATTTACAACAAAGCACATTGGGAGAATGCTTGAAATTATATTTATTGTGGATTAACGTTTATGCATCTTATATTTATAGGAAAATTGTATCCAGACAAATCTGTTTTTGTTTTCTTATAATGAAGGTATGTTATGCAATAAACAGACTTAAAATAAACAAATAAAACTTAGTCATAAATTAATCAAATAATAATGATAAAAAATATCTTTCTAATCCAGTCAGAAGATTTCATTAATCAAATAAAAAAAATAAAAATGGTATGACGTATAAGTTAATGGGATTTAATTTTCTTGCCTATAAAGTTTACAAACTTTACTAATATAAACATTACTCAATGTAGATTTTTTTAAGGAAAATCATCCTTTTATATTATAAATCATTTGTATAAAGAGGAAGGCATTATTTGCATTTATTTACAAGAAAAAACTTATGACCCAAACATAAGAGAGCTAGGTTTTCTGTTTCTTTGTTTTTTTTTACAATAATGTTTACCTTGCATAAATCCAAAGAGCCACTCAAGATAGAGGGTTACAGAGGGGCACAGTTTATGAGGATTTATTGTGAAAATAATGGTTAACCCTAGATTTGAACAGGTTAAGATTGTAGTGATCAGGGAAGCATCCTCTTGAAAGTTAGTTTCACAAATGTTCCCTACACTCCAATATTTGCTAAAAGTAAGCTAAACTAAAGAGTTCATGATTGAATTCACCAAAATACTATCGTTCAGAAAACAAAACTGATTCTGCATAATTACTTTTAATAGTCAAACTTTAAAGTCCTTGAAGTCTTATTTTGATCCATGATTATGTAAGTTTTTTTTAAAGATATTTTAAACTCAATTTTATTCATTTCAAATACTGACAAATATTTAAATAATTTCTATTATGAATAAAAATTCTCAACTTGTCTTTTAATAGAGATAACCACTGGTAATGTTTGTCATTGTAATGTTTTTGATTTTATAGTTAATTATCCATTTATCCCTTAAATGAAGATATTAAGAAAATTTCAAAATGTTACAGAATATAAAAAAAGCTTGGTCACTATAAATTTGAATATTTGTAAATATTAAAACAACCTGTATGTAAATATTAATTTTTAAACAATGTGAGCAGTGTTATAAAAAGGTGGAATTATTAAGAGATCTGTACAAAAAATTTAAGTCAATTTAGCTACCATAAAAAAAAGAAGTAATGATCATAAACAAAAACAAGTAAATCCAGTAGAATTTAATGAAATAAAAATGCCTTTTAGATAATTGGTTTATTTTCAAATTAGTCTTACAGTTTTTTATAGGAAATAAAAATCTTTGATTAAAACTGTTTTACTAAATAAATACTAACCTTTATTTCCCAGGTATATGAAAAGTGTTAGTTGTATTCCTAGTTTACAAGAATACAGGTGAGCACTCACCATCCCATCACAATATTTCTCTATCAGCCTTCTCAGTGTTATCAACAAGAAGGTTGACAGTCATCTCAACAGAAATAACCTCTTGAGTAACAAACAGTATGGATTTTGCACCTTTACATTCACTGCTGACATCTTAACTGTCATTATGAATACAATCAGTGAAGGGCTTGATAATAAGATCTTAGATATTTCAAAGGCTTTTGAGAAGGTGTGGCTTAGGGAAGCTGCTACAGCTGACTCCTCATCTATGGCATTTCTGAGAGAGTGTTCTGAATTATCAAGTCCTTATCAGGTAGTTCCATCAAATGCATTGTTAATGGCCAGTCCTCTGACAACCATGAGATTGATGCCAGCATCCCCCAAGGCTCTCCTTGGTAGTACCCTTTTTCTAATAGATACTAATAACATTGTCAGGGCTAAGAACATTCTCAGATCACTAGTAAATATATATGTAGGCAATACCATGGTTTATGAGAGAACCACTAAAAATCTAGATGACCAGAACCTGGCACTGCTCTCCCTTTTCTGACATTGCTCGCATAACTCAATGGTGAGGGAAGAATTGGCTTGTAACATTCAACACCTCCAAACAAAACTAGTAATGTTTCATCATCACAGAGCAGACTGAGTTTTTTCCAGTCATGATGAACAGTTGTACTCTCAATAAGGCTCCCGGAACATCAGGACTCAAGCTCACACCAGACCTCAAGTGGAACTCGTATGTATGATCCATCTCTAAAGACACTGAAAAAAAAAAAAAAGGTAAGCTCCCTGTACCAATCCAGAAAGTACTTTACTCTACCTACCATGTTCTATCTTTACAAGAGCCAGATCAGACCAAAAATAGGATATTGCTGCCACATCTGGACTAGAGCTACCCAATCTTCATTTACCAGCCTCAACCAAGTTCAAAAATGTTTTGTGAGTGATGAATTGTTTTCCACCCTTCAATTCCTTTCCCACAATCAAAGTGTTACCCTTCATAGCTAGGATCTACCATGTCACATACACTGAGTCAACTTAACATCCTAATTCCCTTCATATACTATTGGTAAGGAATCAGTTTCATTCAGATATCTTCTTCCTGATGCAATGTGAAACAGAGTCCCAAAATAATTCTTCCCTGGTTGCTACAATCTTAACCATGTTAAAGTCAAGAGACAAATGTTATCTATCCTACATATCCTCATAATATGCAACCCTCGCTCCCTCTCTATATACTCTGGGCATTGCATGATCAATAGTCAAAAATAGAAAAAAAATTAATTAGAAAAAAATATCTTGTTATTTACACTATTAACATTGTTCGGGCTGTTGCCCTCATTCTCTTTGCCATATTCACAACATTTCAGCTCTGGCCTTCAAAGGTGATTAAAATTTCAAACTGACCCCTTTATTTCATCCAGTGGGGTAGATTGTTCTAGCTCGACATGCCATGCCTCTTCCATATGTCTCAGTATCAGTTATCTCCATTTAAATCAACTCTCCAAGTTTTTGTTCGGCCCAGCTGTCGCCAGATATTGAACTCACAACTATTTGAATTAAGTCACTGGATTCAACCAATACTTATCCACTGGGCCATGTGTACTCAAGGTGGACGAAATAAAGAGTTCAGTTTGAAATTCCAATCACCTGAAGAAGGCCAGAGCATAAAACAGCTGAAACATTGTGAATATAGCAATGAAGATGAGGACAACAGTCCAAACAATGTAAATAGTGTAAATAATTACAATACCTCATCCCAGAAATATAGTCAAAATATTTTGTGTACATCTTGGCTTAGAAATGCTCAGAAAAGTCGCATCACCACTCACTAAATAATATCTATTACTTTCTATAGATTTGTACTTTAAATGCTTTCATTTATTTTTACAAACTGTAAAATTCAAGAATCTTTATGGATAAATTTGTAAATATAAGTGGGGTGCCGAAAAGTCTTGGGTCTGAATCATTTCTCAAAATCTAACCAATGACAATTTTAATAAATTTCATCCACTTAGAATAATTATTGGATTTGAATCCGCTAGTTGAGAAGGCACTATCAATAGTACCTATAAATTAACAGCAACTGGAAGAACAAGCAAACTTATGGATGCAGATAATATCAAAATCTTACCTTTGCTTCAAAGAAGTTTTTAGCTCCTTTCACTCCTTCCTTATCAACATCAATTTCCCAGACATTCTGGTACAATTCATAAAGTCCACTGTCAGTGTTTAGTTCTTCTGCAGCTGCTTTGCGGAAAATTAGAAGAAACTGAAGGAAAGAAAAAAAAAAAAAAAAAAGTTTACATTTCTTTACATAGGAAAAGGATTTGATATGCCATTATTTTCTATTGAATTTATTGTTATAACATCATTATTTCAATGTATTTGTAAACTTCACTAATCATTAAAAAAAGATCAGAAATTACAAAATTTCCATCTCATCTACTTTTATAACAAAATTTCCAACAATCTGGAAATATTTCGTATTTTCAGCTGAAATTATCATAAAGCATTTTTCAAAAACTTTTTCATACAACGTGAGTATAATGCTGGTATTTGTTTACAATGAGATTTAAGGAAGATATAGATGTTATATCTAAGTAAAAACTTGTCATCATAACTTGTTTTATCAACATCTATTTTCGTGATTGCTTTCATTAAATCTAATGAAGTTTAATTTAACCCAATAAATACAAATTATGGGAATTTTTATCATCACAGTTCTTGGGCTCAACAAACAATGATGGGAATTTCTTCCACAGCCAATGAAATAAGTAGATAAAATATGTGCAAAAATTACCAGACCCCACTTTAAATTAAGACACTAAATACACAGTAGAAAATTTTCTATTTCTTTTTAAATATAATTGGTAAAACTTTTTCACATATATAATAGTCCCATTTTGTTGTCATTTTTTTCAGTCAGTGTCTGAATTTTTAATTTTTTGTAAATTTCATCCAATCATTTAAGTTTAATTTTTATAAAACAGTTCACAGCATAAAAAAATCTAAACATTTAATGAAGTATATGGCCAATACACCTCAAGAATTAAGTCTATTTTTATAGAATTTATAATTATCAGCAGCTAAGAAAAGGAGATTATTCTGTAATTAGACAAACTCCAACTACATTTCAAATTTATAGTTAACTTTAGTTTTTACTTTAACTTTTAGCTGTAGGTCTTTTAGTTCTCTGCATATTGTCTTGCTTTATAGTTAAATAAATATTACTATTAACACCTAATCAGCAATTAAAGAATGCTTAACTGTAATCACTTTAATTGCTAATTTATTCAATTTATAGATAAGTAAATATGAGCCATTATAAAGAAAATGTTTTTTTAATAAAAATCTTTTGCTAGCCAGTAGGAATGCTTGTTTTAATAGAAGGATGCATTTTCTGTCTATGTGCCTCTGCTACGTCTTTTCACAATATCGGTAATTATGGTTCTCTACTACTTTCTGTATTTTGCTACTTTTGGCTTACAGGATTCATTAAAGATCATATCAGTGACAATTTGAGAGTTGTGTTACAGTAGAACTTAAGTCAGTCTCATATTTAGTTTGATGCTAATGGAGTATGACAGAAGACTGAAGATACTTTGCTGGCACTATTTTTAAAAGTTAAGTGTATATACCTGTGAGGATGTAGTCTCTTCCTACAAAATTACTGATTATAGACAAGCAGAATAAAAACAGAGAAAGAGAGAAAAAATACAGTAGTGGTAAATCAGTCTTTAATCAATAACAATTAGCAAAAATAAGAATTTTGTATCTGTTGTTTTAACTGAGAAAAAGGATACATTAGATTTAGTTAATGTCTGCTAAAAATACAGAAGCCAACATCAATTAACTGTTCTGTAAGTAGTTTTCTTTGCTAAAACTATATACTTTTATCTTTGAATGTGTGTATCTGTATTGATCAACTAACCTCCCATTTTTACTAACACACACACACACATTACACAGTAATACCAAATATAAAAAATAACTTATTTAAAAGCCATATTGAGGAGAAAAAGTAACAGAAGTAATAAATGAAATAAAAATACAATCTAATGAATACTGAAAACATGAAATAAGAATAAGATGCAGAATGAGAAAATTCAAGAAAACAATAAGTTTTTTTTTATATTTATATGGAGAGACTCAAAATTATTTGTTACTCACATTTTGGAACAAGGAATTATGATTTAAAAATTTCACCATCTTCAGATGTTATCCTACTTGAATATTTAAAATTTTATCACTAGGTAGATATCTTTCTGCTGTGTGACAAAAATTATTTTTTTGGGGAATTATTCAAAATTTAACCTTTGCTCAAATATGTACTTTATTAAACTTCTGTATTAAAATGTGACCATGTTTGCAGGAATAAACATTTTCTTATAGAATTGAGTAATTTAAAAAAAAAAACAAAACCCTAAAAACAATTACATTTATAATAAGAAGGATCTTTTATAACAGTACTACTCCTGTCCTATAATATTTGTTACATTTAGTATAAAAATATATATATATACAAATGCAATAACTATTTTGAGACAAAATAGTATTATGATTATACTGAGCAGGATAATGATTTTTTTTTAGATGTAGAATTGAAACAAATTTATTATCTAAGATCTGATTGTGCCAACATGTGACATAAAATGTTTTGTAAGTTTTTGTCTCAGATCACATAATAAACAAGAAAAATGGGAAGAGTTCCTTTAAAATATGTCAGTGTGTTAAAGTATTCCTCTGGCTTTTGAAATGTTATAGGTTTAATATTTATATATTAAACATTTTTAAAAGCCTTTATTATTTCTTTTTTTTTAAGAATCACTATTTTGAAAATATGATAGTGATAAACAGGGCATTTTGTTTATATACAGCTAAAATAGCCATAGTCCATATACTTTAGATTTAAATGTATGTGTCCATGTACAGTGTAACCCGGATATAAGAGAGATTTTCTCTGGTCCCAAATTAGAGCCTGTGTTAATGTATATAAATTTGACCAAACCCGGATATAAGAGACTTCTTCTCCGGTCCCGACAACTCTCTTATATCCGGGTTACACTGTATAAAATATTCACAGAGAACAGTTGCATTCAATAAATAAAAACAAGATATCTGTATTGATTTAAGGTTGCATTATTCACCTACTGGGTTCAGTTCTTTGATTTTGTACATTAACTTTTTTTTAAGATTAAAAAATTGAAATGCTAAACTCAATATTTATAAATTGTTTTTTCTAAAATCATAAATGCACAAAGCAAGTACATATTTCAGGAGAATATTTGATATGGCATGACTATTTACATATTTTGAAGCATAAAAAGGTTTTATAATTTCAGTATTTTGGTAATGTCAATGTCAATTCCTTTGTTTACTTAACTGGAATAACCTTTAAATATTCTTCAATTACATTGTATAATATGCTTTAAAATCAACTGTTGCAGATGGTTTGAACAAAAAATCATCAAAATAGAAATAGAAAATTAATTAAAAAAAAATCACTAAATTTACTTAAGTAATGCCAACATTCAACAAATTGTTAATAAGTTAGAAATAATGATATATTGTTATAATCTTAAGTATTTTCCAAAACCATCAAGACAAATCTAAGAATGTTCTATTTATTGAAAGGAAACTTTTTAGTATAAAAGCATTTAGTTATTCAATTTTATCATTGAGGCAAAGGCTTTATGAACTAGGACAAGTTATCTAAAGAGTATAAGTAAGTTCTTTGTTTATCAATGGACTCTTGTAGTGAGTTTTGAAGAATTGTAAAGATTGAAATAAGTGAAAATGAAGTGATGGGAAATTAATGCTTCAAAGACTGGAATGGAAATGATAAAAAAGAATGAAAAGCAAGAAATAAAAATGATTATTTTAAAAACACAGAAACAGATTTAACAGAAAATGTCAAAAATGTGATACCATGTGCCCAATATGCCTTCTTCAAGATTAGGGAGTTAAATTAGATAGCAAGGAATAAAATTGGAGACATTAAAGTACCTTCAATAATTAGATAGCTGTGTAGTCACCATGGATTGAATATTTTAATCTTTCTAATATGGTAACCACTATTTTAGGTTATGTTACAACTACATAGTACCAGATCCTCCTTATGAGATAAGAACTACCCATAGTCAAGATTTAAAATTATTTTTAAAAAATAAATAAAATATAAAAATCTGTTTTAGAAAGTGTGGGGATTTAAAAATTGCTTTCTGACAAAATAAAGGTAGATATTCTCCTTAAGTTTAGAGAGAGAACCTTATACTAAATGCTGTATTTGAAAAAATTAAAAATTTGTTACTTTGCAACAATATATTTTTGTTTTTTTTATCAATTACCAAAGTGAAAACCCATGTATGTATGACTAAAAACGAATGTAGAAAATTTATAGCTTTTTACAAGTCTGATTTAGGAAGTTTTACACTTCCTAAATCAAACTTGAAAATAAATATATATATATATATATATATATATATATATATATATATATATATATATATATACACACACACACACACACACATACATACACCCCCCCACCCTGGAGAACTAGAAAAATTTTCAACATCCCTCATATATTTAATGCCTAAAGAGTTACTATTATTTATTAATTTTAAATGATATCCCATAACAATTTTAAAGTATCCTTCACTGAACTTTAGTAAAAATGTAACTTTCTCCTCATTTTATAATTACAGTATTTAAAATCTCATTACAAACATAAAATGACCTATTATACCTTAAAAAAGTTAAAAAAAGTAGAGCTTAATTTTATTCATTTTTTTTGTAATTCAAAGTCTAATCTGTATTACATTATTATACAAAATGGTTTAATTTTGCAGTTACTGATTATGTTCTGTATTCATTTTTTATTTAAACAAGAATAAAATATAAATAACAACATAAACTTTTTAGTATAAATAGCGTAAAAGGAAAAACACATTTTTGATAAATTTATATCTGGTTTATTTGTTTAACAATTTGTTTAATTTTTTTTTTTAAGCATTTCACCCCAAGCAAGGCGGGAGCCACTAGGACACAAGGGGTTACAGAAAATTTAGAGCAAGATCAGATAGGAGTGATAGAAGAAAGCATGAGGGTAGTGGATAGATCAAGGCAATTGGAGATGTCGATTGACATTACACTTGAATAGCTGGAGATTATAGCTCACAGGGAAACAGGAATATGGAAGGGAGTTCCACAGGCGAGAGGTGCGAGACATGAAGCTATTGGAGTAGAAGAGTTTCGACAGTGAAGGGGTGAGAGCGGGATGCCAGCCTCGTATGGCGCTTGAACTCATAATGTCTGGGAACCAGCGAATGCAGCTCCTCGGAGCAATTTCCATGGAAGTAGTTGTAGAACAGACAGAGGGAGGCGACGGCGCGTCTGTGAGAAAATAACTGTAGACGAGACGACAGAGCAGGGCCAACTACATTGCATATCCGCCTCTGGAGCCTATCAAGAACCCCGAGGCAAACAGAAGGGGCACCAGACCATATATGGCAGCAATACTCCATGCAAGGTCGAATTGTTGATTTGTAGATCTGGAGGATCGACTCCGGGGAAAAAAACTTCCTGGCGCGGCTCAGGGAGCCAACTTTCCTTGTGGTGGATGAAGCAATTGACTCAATGTATTTATTCCATCTCAGGTCAGCAGTCAACGTGAGACCGAGAAGCCACAGAGAGTTGCTCTCGAGAAGTTGAGCGTCAGACATTCTAATGGAGGGAAGGGAAGGATCTCTGTGGTGATTAATAGAGAGCAGTTTTGTCTATTAGCATTGAAGTTGACCAGCCAATTCTTGCCCCAGTTCCCAATCGATTGGAGGTCCTTTTCGAGACGCACGGCCAGGTGAGTTTTGTCAGTGAGACTAGATTTGTTTTTGAGGCAGGAATAAATTGTGGTGTCATCCACGTAGATGCCAAGTTATGGTGTCAGGAAGGTCATTTATGTAGATAAGGAATAGAGTGGGGCCTAGGATGGAGCCTTGAGGAAAACCTGCATTTGTAGGATAGGAACTGGATGAGAATCTGTTGAGAATGACCTTCAATTCACGGTTTGACAGGAATGATTGTATTAGGTTATATAATCGACCCGTAATGCCATAACCCTGGAGCTTTCGAAGAAGGCCGGCATGCCAAACCCTATCAAATGCTTCGGTGATGTCTAGTGCCACGGCACGGGCTTCCCCGTTATTTTGAAGAGCTCAGTAGACAGTTTCAGTGATGGCCGTAAGCACATCAGCTGTAGATCGGGCAAAGCGGAAACCATATTGCTTGTCTGAGAGCAGATTATGGGATGTGAGGTGGTTTACATATTGATTAGGGCTTCAAAGACTTTGCCGAAGAGGGGAAGGAGACTAATAGGACGGTAGTTGGAAGGGTCAGAGGGGTCGCCGGAGTTCTTGAAGACAGGAATGATCGAAGAGGACTTCCAGCAGTCAGGAAAACAAGATTCCTTGAGGCAGTAGTTGTATAGTTTAGAAAGGGTGGCGCCAGTTCAGGCGCACATTTCTTCAAGACAATGGCTGGTATCCCGTCTCCACCACTAGCCTTGTTGGAATCTAAATTGGAGATAACGCCCAGTACCAAAGATGGGGTTATGTTTAGCCCACTCAATATGGCCTCAGTTCTAAGAGGGAAGTCAGGTATGGGTACACCGGAAGAGTCGAGCGTAGAGTTGAATGAAAATTTCCGAGCAAAGCATTCGGCCTTGTCGGTAGAGGAGGTCAGGACTTTGAACTGGTTGAATAAAGGAGGTATAGAGGGTTTGCAATTATTCAATACGCTCTTGCAGAGACGCCAATAATCTTTGGAGCCAAATTTGCGAGATACAATACTTTCCTTCATCCGAGCCGCAAATAGTGACTTAGCATCGTTGAGGACACGCTTACACTCGTTACGGGCGGAGGCAAAGAGACGTCTATTGCAGTCAGACATGTCGCTACGGAATAGGTGGAAGTAGTGGTTTCTATGGGTGATGGTGGCTGAGCAAGCAGCGGAGAACCAGGGGGAGGAGCGCGACATGACCCTATATTTCCTTGATGCATTGACTCCAGCTTTAACCCAGGAAGAGACCTCAGAAGCATATTCTTGGATGGGGAGCTTGAAGACTCCATCCCAGGGGACATCGCGGAGGAAATCACAGAATGCGTCCCAGTCAGCTCGTTGATAGTATAACGAAGTTCTAGTGGTAGGAGGTTCTTTATAGGGGGTGGAGTTGAAGGAGATGTTAACAGATACTACCCCATGATCAGAGTTACCAAGAGGGCAGAGTTGCGAGGCACTGTAGGATTCAGGGATGGAGGTAAAGCACAGGTCGAGGAGAGAGGTTTTACCTTCCCGGTTGAAGGCAAAACAAGTGGGAAAGTTAACTATCTGTGTGAGGGAATGAGAGATTGAAAAATTGAGTGTTTGAATGCCTGCGTGGTCAGTAGTAGCATTCTTAAGCCACAAGGTGTGATGGGCATTAAAGGTCACCAAACACAAAAATGTGAGCAAACGGGTGGAGGGAGAGAGCCTTGTCTATGCTGTCAGAAATGCTATTGAGTATCTCACAGTCTTGAGAGGATGGAGAGCAGTAAAGGAAGAAGAGATAGCTTACCGCATTGAGGAGAGAGAGTCGGAGACACATGTATAACTGGTCTGGCGATTCGAGAGAGAACTCTCTGGCCAGAAGGAGATGTTCCTTGACGTAGACACCAAGACCGTGCATATGGGTAAGAGAGTCTTTTCTGAAGAGAGGAAGGTAGTCGGGGATCGAGAGATCAGAAGAGGGGATAGACGAGACAAGGTTTGTCTCACAGAGAGCCAGTATATCCAGGCCGTTTGCAGTGAGGAAAGATTCCAGACTGCAGAAGTTTGTCCTAATGCCACGGATGTTGGAGAACGAAATGTTGAAGGGTTTAGGTGATTTTTGAGAGGTTGGTTTAGGGTTAATCTTTCGGTTTTTGTAACTCATGTTAAATTTTGTTTGTAAGACGAGAAAGCCCGAAGTAAAAGAAACGGACAGTTTCGACCGTGACGCGGACAGAGAGGAGTTGGCACAACCTGCATCATTATGTGGCCTCAGGGCTGCCCACCGGAGGTGACTGCAGGGACACCTTTCCATGCACGAAGTAAAATAATATAAAGTATGAAGATTATAGTAATATATAATATTTATACTTGTTGATTAAATAGTTAAAAAATACCAACTCTCAGAGATTAAAGAGATTTCAATAGTATTTTATTTATTTTTTGATAACATTTTTATTGACAGAATTGCAACTCATTTCAAATACTGATTCATAGTAATTAAATTAAAACATCAAATGTCTCAAAGTTTATGTATAAGATTAATTAAATCAATAAAAAGGATGATTGATAAGCCAAAAAAAAAAAAAAAAAAAAAAAAATCTTTTTGACACAGATTTAAAAAGAAAAATTCAATTCTTGTTAAAATTATTTTTATATTTGTATATGACTATTTAGTGCTTTCAATTCTGCTAGGAAAGATAAATCAGGCTATTCCCGCTCATCACATTTGAATATTAGAACTTGCAACCTATTGTCCCATACTTAGAATATAACATTTCTCCAAAAATAGGGATGTAGTCAAGGATAGATTGGGAACTCCAAATGACCCATGTAAACACCTAAAATCATCTCAATGTAGGCTCAGATTCTGATGAGTCTAGTGAGGGTTTGAAATATTTCCCAAGAAAAATACCACAGACTTAGCAAGGCCAATCTGGTTATCAATCCACATGCTTTGGTAGCATAATCCCAAGAATGCATCAGACCATCAAAATTTTGCTTAATAGTTCAATCTACACTTGGATATAACTTAGAATAATATGATGTATGTCATTAGCACATAAGTATCTCTCCTAATTGTGTAGATACAAATACATTTTTGATTATGCTGAATGTTTTATGAATAACAAAGAAATAGATTTTTAAATATCAATTTCAATAACATTCTATCAAAAATCTTTTTGTGACACTATTTAGCTATGGTAATTGATTAACTAATTAACCGTAAAAATTAAACAAGAAAATACTGAGAATGGAAAAGAAGATACCCAAAGATTTTATTTTTACTTTGGGAAAAAAAAAAAAAAAAAAAAAAGAAAAAAAAGTTACTTTTCTCAAAAACCCGAGAATTGGCATAAACAGTGGACTCACAAAAAGGCCATATGCGAGCTTTTGACAATTGATTAATGAAGTTTGTAAAAATACTGGTTAAAGAAAACCCTAGAACAAGATATCATTTGAAATCGCAAGATTTTAGAAGTCAACCAGGTGATGAGGCCATATGTTAATTATAAAAATTTTGGAATGAGAAAATATTCCGAAAATTTGCCAATAAGGAGTAGAGTGAATTACCATTATTTATTTTTCCAAGATATCATTTTAAGTACCAGCAATGTAAGGCCATGTGTTGATTATAGAAATTTTGGCATGAGAAAATATTCTGAAATATTTGCTGATACAGGATGGAGAGAATTACCATTATATATTTTTTTCAAAGAAGACAAGGATTTGCATAAATGCTAAACTCTACGAAAGGGACAAAATGGTGGGCTTTGACAAATGATTGATGACATTGTAAAAGTACTGATCAAGAAAAACACAAGAATACCAAGCGTCGAGGATATAGTTTTAAGTGGCCATGTGTTGATTATAGAATCTTAGCATGAGAAAATTGCCGATTTGAAGATAAAGAGATTTTTTTTTTTTCTGAGAAGCCAAAAGTTCCTGCAGACCTAGACAATTGATTGATGTTGTTTGTAAAAGCACGAGTTAAGATGCAAAGTGGCCAGGAGTATCGAAGATATCAGAGATTTTAAGAGACCGAGCCATGTGTTATTCGTAAGAATTTTGGCCGGTGAGAACGAGAATTTTGTAAACAAAAATTCTAGTTTATAATTTTAATGAGGCCAGCTTAGCCACACCTGCACAGCCAGAACGCCATTGGTTGAGTGGTAGCAATGATGATAGGTGGAGGTAATTTGATGAGAAAGATGGGGAAATTATTAATGCCCACTGAAAGGAATTGGTATGAGTTACCAATGTGTGAAGGAGGGAAGATAGATATCCTGCAACCTCTCCTCACATCCAAAGGGATCCCACTAAAAATGGAAAGTAATCAATTTTCCTAGCCAGACAACAAAGACGTCCCTTGTCAGAAATCGGGATTTACCGAAAACCCCAGGCTGCGTCTAACACCTCACCGGTTTTTGGTCGGTGTCCATATAAGTGAGTGCCCTCGGGCAGTTTACCAGTTAGTTGAGAAGTTTTGGTCCAGCAGTTCAAGTAACAGGAACCAGAGTGTTGCCTCACAGAAGCTGACCGAGAGATTCCATGACCTCCTTTTCTACCCACAGTAAGTTATACTGACGAACAAAGCTAAGCCAGTACTTAAAAACTAAACCAGTTGACTTAGAAGACAAGAACATGCCTAAGAAACATAAAAGTGTCACTCTTCGAAGAAACAGGTTGGGAGAAAAACACACACTCCTGTATATAACAGAAGGATAAAAGTTGATTTGTTTCTTTCAACATACTTGAAGCTCTTGGGTTTTTATTTGCTTCTTTTCTTTATGCTTCTCCAGTTTAGACTCATCTTACACTATGGCCCGATGCCTGATTGATCTTGTCTACCTAAGATCAAAATCACAACATAGGTAGGTTAGACTTGAGATCGAAGTAATTGCTTTGGTAACTAGACATTAGGAGTGAGCTGAGAATGACGGAGCTGGTGTCGAACTGGTTGCATCTGGTGTGAAGCCATTTGAAATCGGCCGACCATCCCACTTGGTACCCTGACTAAAGCAACAACCACCGATCGACTGGGACACAGGTTGGTGGCAGCGACTAGGGGTCAACCCCAAAATCTGGTTGGAGAAATATTATAGTTTTGCACAGCGACTTAGGGTTGATCATGGGCCGATGACTCGGTGTCACAATTTGCTAATCATTAGCATGAGTTAAAAATTGTCAATGAGCAGGCAAAAAGCATAACTACCATTGTAATTACCTGACAAAAAGGTGTTTTTTTACATTTAATAAAAAAAAAAATTATACAAAGTAAATAAATTCATGATCATTTTATCCTATATTTTTTAAAGATCTGTTTATAAGGGTGAATCAATAAATCCAAAGCCCAATTCATATTTCTAAGCTGAATTTTCACTGTATAATGAATGATCTACCTAAAAGCATTGACAAGAAAGGAGATTATACTAAAAATAAATATAAAACTTTTTCTTTCTTTCATTAGTCTGAACTTATTGATGTACTTACAGACACACTTTAGTATATCTGCTAAGTAATTTTATAGTGAAAAGTGTAGATATCTTTTATAAAACAGAAGTTAATTTTGATTACACGGGATATTGTATATTAAAAACATAACTGCCACAATGTCAGGTCAATGCTCTGCAACTTAATATTAGCTGCAAGAATAACTAATATGATAAATGTTAAGAAAGATTAAATATTGATGAGTAAGAAGGGGGAAATTTTGATCCACTTAGTTATTAAAACAGATTATCTGCAAATAGAAATGTTCTCATCCAAAAACCTATAATTTTATTATACCATCATAAAAAATAAATCCTCAATCACAAAGTTCATTGCATAATGGATTTATGGAGACTAACATAAAGAGAAATAGGAGAAATGACTAATAGGTCAAATCAGTTGATTTTAAATATTTTTATAACAGGAAATAAAACTTTTATAACAGGAAATAAAAATTTTAAACTGTTAATTTTTTTTCCCGATTACTTTAGTCCATTAGACAAAGAGTAATTTGCATAGTAGTGTGAAAGTGTAATATTTAATCTTGTGTGTGTGTGCACGCACAAAATTAGTAACAAGTTCAAATCTTTATACTAGAAATGAGAGTAAATATCAATTTCAAACTGATTAAAATATGCAGTCACAAATATATATATATATATATATATATAAAATGAACTCTCCCATTGGTTTCAAAGTATGACAGCTTAGTTGGTTCAGTTATGAAATTTTGTGCAATAATCTTAAGTGGCATTTAAGATCTCCTAGTGATTTACAAAGGAGGCCACATATGGAGCAAGAGTGAGGATTGTGAGATGAGATCACTGTTAGATTGGCTGACCTTTTAGTTCTTGCTCTTGCTTCTTGAAGATGATTCAGACAAGCAGACTGAAAACTGCAGAGTCCACTAAAACATGTCGATCTCCATTCTACCTACTCCAAGGCTAAGCGCTCAAGGGTGTTATGTGGTATATTGACAGCTGACAAGTTGCTTTTCAGCTTGTCTTTGTATCTTAGCCATGGGCATCCTACATTCCTGTAGCCCTGATCTAACTAGCTGTACATTAGGATCTTGGGTATCCTGTCATCAGACATTCACAAGACATGACCAGTCCACCATAACTGAGACTGTATGATAAAAGTGTCTATTCCTCCAATATTACACTTGTTAAACAGGTCTACATTAGATGTCCTATCTTGAAAGTTAACTCCACAGATTGCACGCAGACAGTTTTTATGGAAAACATCCAGCTGGCGTATATGGCACCTGTATGAAGTCCACAACTCTGAGCCATACAAAAGGATGGCAAGTACAACAGCTCTGTAAACCCGAATTTTTGTATCCAGTCGAATACTCTGCTCATTCCACAAGCGATGGCGAAGTTTGCTGAAAGCACTGGTAGTCTTAGCAATCCAATGCATGATTTCATCATCTAAAGTTTCACTGTAGTTGACTTTGCTACCAAGATAGGTGAAAGACTTTACATAGTTCAGGGGTTTGTCTTCTACTTTCAATGGTCTCTCTGGAAATTTGTAGACTGGTGGCTTTTGTTTCTCACCACAGAATTGCTTCGGAGTAGGACATGCACTACTTCAGTTTTCTTTATGCTATGTGCAAGACCAAATGCTTTACATGCAGCAGAGAAACGATTTATTAGATGTTGGACCTCCTCACAGGATGTTGCTACAAGAGCAGCATCATCAGCAAACAACAAATCACGAATAATTTGTGTACAAAGGTGGGTCTTGGCTTTGAAGCACTGATGAGTGAAGAGACCACCAGTTGTTCGAAACTGAAACTTGATGCCACTCTCTGTGTCTGCAAATGCATATTTCAGCATCACTGAGAAGAAATGGGCAAAAAGGACAGGGGCCATGACACAACCTTGTTTGGTGCTATTTGTGACATCAAAGGATTCTGACATCATATCATCAGACATGATATTAGCTTTCATTCCTTCATGAAAGGAGATGATAACCTTTAGCATGTTTATATATACTGAGTTACTCATTTTCTGAGCATCTCCATCTGCTACAATCTCTGTTGCAAATGCCTGTTCAGGAACATTTGTGTTTGTTCAACATACACAGAGTTCACCTGTGATTTATACTGGAACTATGCTGAGCATACCTTAGTGTTTCTGGGAGAGAGTGCATAATGTAGCATGATCAACAGTGTGAATAACAAACCTTT
Organism: Acanthosepion lycidas; assembly: GCA_963932145.1. Taxonomy (NCBI): domain Eukaryota; kingdom Metazoa; phylum Mollusca; class Cephalopoda; order Sepiida; family Sepiidae; genus Acanthosepion; species Acanthosepion lycidas. The sequence continues at coordinate 42,873,525 of OZ010601.1, read as the reverse complement.
GATCATTGTGATTCATACTAGCACAGCCATTGATGGCTTTTAAACAATTCAATCTGCTGTGATTGCCTCCTCCTCCAGACCGATAATATCAAGAAATCACCTTCCTGACAAGGATCGACCATGGTGTGATTGAAAACAGTCTGCTTGGTTGGAAAGTAAACGTTTCAAAACACACACAATAACAACACACAAATCTGGGTACCTTATTGTGATGCAACTATCAACAAACTGGACTTGTACATTATTAGTAGTGATTCCAATACTTACTGGGTGACTCATACTTATGACTTTTTGCCAAAATTAAACTATGCTTGATAAATAACACAAATCTGATAAGGAAACTACAAAAGATGTGTTTTAATAAATTTAATGATTCAATGTATTAATTACCAAGATGAAAGGAATTTTATTTTACACACACTAGAAATTTGGTAAGAGCTTAAGTCACTAAAAGAATTTTGGAAGTACTTACTTCTCTAAAATTGATTTTGTTATCCTTGTCTTCATCAACTTCCTTGATCATATCTTTTAGAGCCAAGTGGGTTTGAGGAGCACCAAGTTTCTCCATCATGTGCTTTAACTCTTCAAAATCAATAAAATTGTCATGACCTGTGTCATACCTGAAAGGAAATAAAGATAAGTTAAAAAGGAGAATATGGAAAGACTGTAAAATAAAATTTCAACACCTCATTAATTATAAGCAGCAGATAACAGGAAAAAACTAACCAAGGAACTGAAAAGAAAGAAGAAAAGAGTTAATTGATGTTAAGAGGTTCTTTTAAAAACAGAAACAATTGTGTTTTAGCCAAGCAATGGTGAATGAATCAGCAGTTAATTTTAAGTTTTTATCTTAAATAAGTGGTGAGTGAATAAAATGATATTCACTAAAAAAAAGGAAAATGACTTTAAAAAAGGTAATAAAATTTTTTTTAAAAAATACAAAAGTAACTTGCAACATTTCAATCCAAAGTGAATCCTTTTCTCATTTTAAACGTCATTTTTAGTAGGCAATCTATTTATTTATTTATTAAACAGTATATTTATTTTTGTCTACTGGGCTGAATGTTCAAGAAATCCATTCTAAAATTCTTTGTTTATAATTGTATCCAAAACTGTGCAGGTATGAAAAACTTTGAGATCTATGACAGGAGAAATTTTGCTTAAAAGCATGAAATTTGGCCTGGCCTGGCCTGATTGACTGGTCTTCATGGCCAAGTTGGTAAAGAGTGCCAGGCTAAATGGTATCTCCCTCTGCCATGAGGGACACAGGTTCGATTCCTACTGGAGAGTTTTTCTTTAATAAGATTTCTCAAACATTTAGGCTAGTCGATGAAAATAAATATACTGTTTAATAAATGAATAGAGCACCTACTCAAATACATACATACATATATATATATATATATATATATGCATGCACAAATATATATGCAAGCTTCATTAAATATAACAGAAAAGATGCTTTAAGTTTTTTATATAATTTCTCATATGATCTTATAATTTTTTTTTCTTTTCAGTAGATAAATTATACAAAAACTGTCCAAATGTTATATTTTTCCAAGCACTTTCACCTATACATTTATCCATTTTCAAGGATGAAATATATTAACTCTTCAGTGGAAATAGATTACTGTATGTATATATTTAGTATTTTAGAATGTTTTATTTTCAAAACACAGTCAACATATTGTGTCCATGTTCATAGTTGATATTATTGAGTTGACTGTGTTTTGAAAATAAAACATTCTATAATACTAAATACAATTGTATAAATTATATAAAAAACTTAATCAAAGCACCTTGTCTGTTATTTAATAAAGCTTGCATGAAAGAAAAGTTGCTGCTATATATATGTGTGTGTGTGTGTGAAAAAATGTATTATATCAGTGTTGTGATAAAAGTTAGAGTTATGCTCATAATAAAATACTAAATATACTAAAAATGTTTTGTCTAAATTTTTAGAATATTTTTTTAGTTAAACCAAAAAACAAATTTAATCATAATTTGGGTTAATATTTAAAAAAAAAAAAAAAAAAAGTTTTATAATTTTTTTTAGTGATTTATATTATTTTTAATTATTTGTTTAGAAATTTAACAATCAAATTAAACAACAAACTTTTACAGTTTATAGCAATATACATTTTTAGGGATTGCAAAATAATGAAATGAGCACATTATTTATTCTTAGTTAAGAATAAAGAAGCATATTTCTTGAATTAATTTAAACAAATGTCAGACTTATTTATACAGTAATATACATTAGTAATATTATAATACAAGACGGCTAACCATAAATGTTTGTTTGAAATATAATCTAATCTAAAAACTATGAAGAGCTGGTATTAGGTGGTCAGTTTTATAATTATGTGTGCTAGTGAGGAAATGGAAAAACAAAAGAAAGAAAAAGAAAAAACAAAGAGCAGAACAAGTTCTAAAATTGATCATTCAATCATTTGGTCCAGCTGAGCATGAACTCAACAAGTATACAATAATAAATTAGTTTTAGTGTGTGGAAATATATGGGTGGATTCTTGCTTTAGAAATTATTACCCCACTCTGAAGTTTTTCCAAATGTGTTAATTGATGCAAATGTAAAACTGTTAATTGTTTTAATGATATATACATGTAATTAAATTACAAAGTTAAATGAGCCAATATTAAATCTTAATTAAGCAGATAACAAGAAACATGTACTTCTGAAAAATAATTTCTTGCCAAGAGTTATATTGCAAACCTGTAACTAGTGTTTCTCAAAATTGCCAATTGCCTTATCAGTTAAAAAGGAAAAAAAACACTTAATGAATTTAAACATGGAACTCCAAGTGAGTGAGGAAAAATAAAAACGGTAAGAAAACTTCCTTGTATAAAAAAGGCAAAATATTTTATAACATAATTTACTTAAGAATGAAATACAAAGTTTCCATTGAAATTAATGAAAAGTTAGTAAAGTAAATAGAATGCTAAAGATCTTTTTACAATAGAATAAGTTCAAAATTTCTCAAGTTGGTAAAGCAAATACCATACAAAAGATATCAGTACAGTGGAGCAATACAACACAAACTTTGAAAACAATATGGAAGTCTTTGAATTCAAAGTAAAGCATTCTATATTAGATACAAATATCAAACAACATTAAAAAAAAAAAAAAAAAAAAAAAATCAAGTGACTTCTTATAATTCATGGTCATTCTTCAGGTCCAAAAAGAATTTGTTTTCCAATTTATCAGTGGATCTGAACATGGCTCTGCAACTCATTGTTTTGTACCTTGATTCAATGCTGGTTCAGTCAGCATTGTCCAAAATTTCAAGGTTGGTGATGCAATTCTGCAGCATGATTTCATGTTGAACTTTTCCAATTTCTTTACGTGTCTGCAGTACAAGGTTCATGTTTTAAATATACAGAGGAGAGAAAGGAGAACCATTTCACTGTACATTTTAAATTTCATTGACAGGCATATATGGTGCTGGTCATACACTGTAACAGATTCCCATCAGTACTGGGTTTGTTTTGCTGGTTCAAACATTAATTCCTTTGTCCAGAGAACCATCCTGGAAACATTGTGTATTTGATGCTATTGACATTTGCAAATATCATCTCTGGTGATGGTTGGTGCAAAGATGTTGGTGCAGGTTGATAAAACACTTCAGTCTTTGCGAGACATTGTTAGGCTAAACAATTTTAAAATTACTTAAATGATATAAATATAATACAAAATTAAAGGAATTTCAATTCTAACCTATGACACACAGACATGACTATTCTCAATTGAGGTAAAAATAAGGAGTAAATATGTCCCCTCATTGTATTTACAATGTATAGATTGCAGGCCCATGTGTATGACTTTTTGCCAATCATACTAAAAATTTTTTTAATTGTACTTACAAGTTTGCTAAATAAAAGTACTTACAAGTTTGTTAAATAAAAGTTATAAACTTTTCAAAGTTATAGAAAAAGTAATAAAATAATGTAAATGAATTTCAATAATAAAAATAGAACTCTTTCTATAAAGATTCATATCCTGATTATCTATGACAATAGGAAAGCAATCACAGAAAACAGATTTTTTTTTTTAGCCATCACTTGATTTTACTTATTTTAGGAAACTTGAGCAATTCCTACCTTATTCTAATAAAGATAAGAAGAAAATTGGTCAAGATATCAATTTTCCTGAAGAAATCAGTTTCAAGTAATAATAACAAAAATGTGGGGACACTTCCCAGCATCTGAACAGATAACCAAACAGAATCTGTTTTTTAAACCTTTTCTTGGTAAGGTTGAGACACTTTCAGCTCTCCACATATAAATTATCCCTGTTGTGCATGTATAACATATCTTGATAAGCCCTCCATTTCAATGAGATGTTAATTTGAAAGAATGAAATGGCTTGTAATGAAATTAGTTGTATTTATTAAAATAAATATCAGTAGAACAAACATTGATATATAGCATTAACATTATAATGAGAACAACCATTGAATAAAATAAATGCTAACATATGAAAAGAATTTTCAGAGAGAAATTTAGCTTTCTAATTACTAAGGTGTGGCCAGAAACTGCAGATGTCATTTATTCTAAGCTCAAGTAAAGAAGTAACATTGCCAGCATCACAAGAGTGAAGAACCCATATCATCTATAGGATATATGTTAAGATAGTATTTTATCACATTTTACTACCACAGTCTATTAAAGGACTTATGCCACTTGCAATCTGAGATCAAGTACAGACAGATGTATAATGTCACATCAAATTGTCAGTTTTTACCATTTCTAAAATAATCAACATCCTATATCTTTAAATGCATCATCTATATTGTCAGAAAGGATTCTTTATTTAGATTCTCGATAATATTCTTGATAAATTCTGCACTGGATGTTCTTAGAGTTGCACTATTAATCTTCATTGATACAATAAATCAAATCCTGAATGTAAAACTGGCTAAATTAAAAAAAAAAAAAAAAAAAAAAAATTAAAATTAAAATCTTGAAAGAGAACATGGTGGATATCTTCATTTCTTCTATATTTTTATTGTAGGTTTAAAAATCTGTAAAATAGGAAAACTTTAGTTTTCTCCCAAATTTTCACTTATAATATACTGAAAATTAACTAGAGAATTTTTTTCATATCTTTAGTAACTTTACTAAAGAAAAGACTTCATAGTGTCAACTTTTACTTGAATTACCAAAATTCAAGTGCACCACTGATTTTTCAGCAGTTGATGGGCCAGCATCTCTTTAAATTCGAACAAAATTATGAGTATGCATTTGAATTTCATTTAATTACCATCAGCTTTACTCAATCATTTAATTTACATTTAATAATAGTTTAATATAAGTTTCTAGCATTGGTGATGCTGTAGAGATATAAGACATGCATAATAGGTCCGAAATATATTATTCAATTGTTACCATATAACTTCTGTTGAACAGGCTAAATTTGGAATGGTTCTGGAACCAAGTATAAAGGTAAAAAAAAAAAAAAAAAAAAAAATACGTATCTATAGTATTCATTTTTTTTTTTTTTTTTACTCGCAATAAATTTTTTTTTTTTAACACACAATAAATCAATAAAGTTCAATACTTTTACATTTCTTTAAACTTAACATGCAAACTGATATGGCTGAGGTTTCACTCGTTAATAAGTTTTAAGTGATGAAGTTGCTTGTCTCATGACCATATGGAATGTGAACCATTATAAAATTGTTTTTTCTAGAAATAAAATGTGCATCCCAGACAGGGTTCTAGAATATTACTTTTGGGAGTGGAACTTGTGTGGGCTGCAATATATAATTGGTTAATTCTTAGTCTGACATGAAGAAAAATGAATTTGATAAATTTTGAAAGAGAAAAAGATATCAATAAGACAGAAGAAGAAACCTGAAGGTTGATATTTAAAATAGAACATTGTCAATGTCAGTAAATGAATTTAAATAAGGTGATCAAGTACTGCAGCATTATAAATAGCAAAGCAAGTTTTGCTTGTTACTGCATATTAAAACAAGCATTGTTTGTGGTCCCATATCTATTTCATCCTTACAGCATAACTAAACATTCTATGACCGTAAATGAGAACAATGGGTAAACAATTTTAGAAACATAGGTTATATAAAAATTACTGTTAGCTGAATGACAACTTAAACTAGAATATCCTTGTAAAATTTCAAGTGCTTCATTTTTTATTTAGAATTTTTTAAATAGAATACAAGGGAGAAAAATAAACCAAGCAAATATCAAATAATCATTAAAATAATTTTAAATATAAGAGAATATAATCAGAAATAAAATTAAAAAACAATACTAAATATATATATATATATGTATGTGTGCAAAAATTCATATATTAATATCTGTAAAAGACAATATAAATAAAAGTCAAGGTGAAAAGGTTTTGCTCTTTTCTTTTTTTATATAAATAGTCATTGGAAGAGATGAAGAATGTCAATATAACCTTTTATTTTATAAAGTTAAAAAGTTTCAATGGGTATTTTCTCTGGTCATATTTTAAGCTCTTATAAGGAACTCCTTTATTCTTGTATAATTAAGGTTACAAGTAGGTTTGCATCTACATAACAGAGGGCAACAGAATAGCTTTTAGTTTATTTTTTTTTGTATTATTGATAGTATAAATAAAGTTTCCAAAATGAGATATTAAAAAAAAAAAAAAAAAAATTTATTAAATGTTGTTTTGTCAAAAACAAATTTTGTAAATAGACATTTTAATAGGTTTTATAATTTAAAACTTTCAAATTTCATATAAAAGAAAAATATTTCAAATGGACAACATCTGCTTCAAGCTCATCTGTCACAGAGCATTTTGAAAGTTTCAAATTTCTTTCATTTAAAATGTTTATTCAACATGATTTTGAAATAAATTTCATGTGAATAAAATATTTAAAAAAAAATTGCTTGTGTAAATATCACAAGAAATATCCTGTTATTACATTTAAGTCTTCATTAGAAGATGCATTATTTGTTTCTGTATTATTTATACAAATTATTGAAAATTTGATAACACATTGATATTTGCATATTTATAAAAGCTGATAATAATGGTATAGTGTTGCTATTTACTCTAGTGAGGTTAATTTATTACCATTGCTTTGAGTAACTGACTGCATAAGCAACAGTGTGACATACAAGCTAGCTAACCACTGCACTATAGTAGAACCTAGTGATATTTGTATAGTACATGAATCTCAATTGTTACAAAATGGAGTTAAGTGCTTGAGTAGCTATAGATATGAAACAGACATGAATAGGTTCAATTGTTGATATGTTGTTAGCTGAATATTAAAAAAATATTTGCCAATACTAGTTTTTAGAATTAGGATTAAATTTTAAACAAGTCTTAAGAGATAAAGAAAGTTATTTTCAGATTTGATAATTCTAATTCTGTTCTATTTTTCTCAAGTCATATTTACTTATAATAAAAAAATATCCTCATAGCATCAACAGATTTTTGTTAAAGTAATTTTTTTATCCTCAAAGAATGCTATTCATTCAACTGTGTTAAACATTAAACTATACATGCCCTACTTTCAAAACATCCTTCTGATGTCAGATGATAAGCTGTGGACAATTGGTCTAACTGGTCACGTGTGTACTCAATTGAGAAAAAAAAAAAAGAAAAAAAAATCATTATTTCAGCATTTGCAGAAAGTAAATATGTAACAGCAATTTTCAGAACAGTACTTATCACAACTTATAAAAAAGCAACACCTATTTATAAAATATTGTTTAATGTAATTCTGTTTTTAGGAACAAGCAACAATCTATATAAAAAGAATATATTTGAGTTTTTTTTTTTTAAGGACAAATATAGACTTTAACAATATTAATGGAATAAAGTTCATGAACCAAGATAATCTATATAATCAGCATATCAATACTCATGGTATTGTTTTATGTAATGTTTCTTCAGGATGCAAGCAATCATGGTTTTCCAAGATTTCCTGTACCATTTCTGCCATTCATTCATACAAATCTACAAAATCAGTTACTTGCTGTCTCCTCTGCTTCTCTTATTTTCAATGTCATACGAGTATCAAATTCTCTTGGCCCTCTTTCGTCATTAAGTATCCCAAAATATTTTAAGTATAAGTTTCTTTGGAGTTTCTATTTTCCTTAAGATTTCCTCATTGGTTACATATTCAATCCATGTCATCCTTAGCATCTGTTGGCAGAACCACATCTGTCACTTCAAATGTGTAAAGAGATTATCCAGCATTCACTGTCATATAGAAGATTAGCTAATATATAGTAGTTCAGTACTTTTCTTTTTAATGAAATTTTTCTATGTCAATACTTTGCTTAGTTTCTGGAAAGTATCTTTTACTATCCCTATGTGCTTTGGATTTCTGCATTGCATTTTTTGCCATTTCTTATTACAGACCCAGATAAATTTCTACATTTGCTTGTTTTTGACATCCCCATTACATCACACACATAGTTCTTTTTTTTTTTAGTCTACCATCAACCCCATGTTATCCACATATCTCATGTTAAGATTATGTCTACTAATAATAAATCTTGGTAGGTCTTCCAGTTTTCTTATGAGAATATAATTCAACAAATGAAATGATCCTATCTCCAAAGATTCAAAGTGAAGTTTTTAGAGTTCAAAGAAAACGATTTTCTTTGAATTAGTTAAATAAACAAAGGGTTATGAAAAAATAATGTATATTATATAGAAAACCTACATTTAATGGTAAATGTTTTATATTTTTTTAAATAAAGTTCATCCCAAGTAAGGCAGTAAAGCCACTAAAACACAAAACATGACTAAGGAGTGAGTACAGAAGAAGAGTAATCAGGAGGAAAGTAGATAGCAATTGACATTGCATTCAAATTTTTGAAGATTAAAGTTAGCTGGAAAGCATAGAGCTGGAAGTGTGAGGAAAGAAACTGTTAGCATAGAACTTATGGTTACATCTAGCCAACCCAACTGTATATCGATGAAACCTTGTTGCCAGTCTAGTATGGCGCTTATATTCATAAAGTCTAGCTACCATAATAAAGAGCTCATCTGAACAATTACTATGAAAATATTTATAGAAAAGGTACATGTAGGCAAGTTTATGGTGGTGAGAAAGTGACTGAAGCCAAGATGCAATAATTCAATGAAAAAGCACAAATTACATATTTAGAAAGATTATTTTATTTTCTTTCCAGCCATATGAATATTTTTAAGATTGGACAATAAATATGAGATATTGCAACTGGAACGAACTAAGTTGCAAATTTATCAATCTCAAATGAAATCAAGTATTGACTGGAAATGCTATCATTATGCAAGAAAATGAATAGCTTCCTTAGAAAGCAAAAATACTAAATTAAAAACCAAATGGAAAACCATAGTATCAAGGAAAAAAAAAAAAAAAAAAAAAAAAAAAAGGAAACTGATACTGAAACATAAATTACTAAACTGACCAACTCTAATATAAAAACTAAAATAGAAGCTATTTCTAATAAAAGCAACACAGCACAAGAGAATTATCTCAAAACCAAAATACTAATACTGGGGCAGGTAGGCTATTTATTAATCAGTTAAATAAAAGACAGAGGTAATTCTTACATATAAATAACTGGTTCAATATTTTTTCCTATGAATTGGACTATTACACATTGGTAACACCATAATAAAATAATTAAGTGTAAAATACAAATCAAAAACAGTAGAAATAATACAAAATTTCTTTATTCAAATTTTTTTTCCCAACTTGAGATTTTAAAAAAAGTACAAATCCAGAATTTAATTACTCCAAATTAGGAGTTCATGATCTTATAAGTCACAAGATCATTTGAATAGTGCGTAAATAGAAAAACTAGAACAAGCAAAGGAGTGTTTCTAGAAAAATATGTGTTGGCATTCACCTCATTCCCAAGAGACTGAAATAAATGCCAACATGAAATATTTGAAGTAAAATGTTTCAAAATAGTTTAGCATTATTGAAATTTGCATTGTTGAATTTCTTTCTTCAGGATCTTGTTTTTATTCATGAGTTTACACATACTGTCAAAATTAAAAGAATTTAAAATATATTTCTTTTTTCAATTTTTATTCTTGTTCTTTTAAAAAGTGTCTTTCAAGAAGACAAACATAAATATGGACATACATACATTACTTGTTTACATTGTCTTGTATTGTTAAATTTCAGGTCATGATTGTTATCAACTTTTTAATAGCATAGGCTAGTGAACAGAGTACTCAGAATGTTCTCCCTCCTGTATTTGCACTACTCTTAACCAATATCAGATGTGCATCTGTGCACATGGTGAACTCCTTTGAGTTGATGAACTTGAGCACAAATTCAGAAATGACCTTTCAGAATTTGTATGGATTGTTCCTGGTCTGAAACATTTTGGTACACTTTCATTTGGTTCCTTCTTGGTAGAATCCAACAGGAGTATAGGTTTGGTAGTGCCATGAAATTCTTGATTAAAAGGAGACAATAAACAATGTTAATATCTAGTACAGAATACAGTACATTACAGAAAGAAATTAGAAACAAATACAGGCAGTTTTGAAGAGAAATGTCTCTGAAAAGTATGCAGAGACAGAAAGAATGAGCATCACAGATAAGGCAGATATGTCTAAAATAATAAAAGAAATAACAGGATAAAAGATGTGCTCATTGACAGGATGTACAATATCAAAAGTGGGAACATTGATAATAACAAAAGAAAAAATACATCCATTAAAAATGGAAAAAATACATAGGAGAACTCATTCACAATGAAATAAAATTTTTGTATTTTTGCAATAGACAAAAATTGGGAAAGACTTGAAATATTAAAGTCTGAAGTGAGTTTAGCACTGTCCAAGAAGAACAGGAAAAGCAGTAGGACCAGATGGGGTTGTAACAGATGTTTGCTGCCTTGTGATTTTGTCATTGATAAGATTATGAAAATGCATAGCTGGCCACTCGTATTCCAGGATACCTGTCTACTAGGCTGGTTAGCCAATCCAAATTTCAGACGCTTGCTCAGGCACATTTGTGTTTGTTCAACACCCACAGAGCCCACCCGTGGTTTATACTGCAACTATGCTTAGCAGACTTTAGTTACAGTTTCTGGGAAAGTGTGTGTTATCTAGTGTGATCAACAATCAGAACAAAGCCAGCATGCTCAAACAATGACTTGTGACTTTGTGCTAGCACAGTTATCAACGGCCCCCAGGGGTACTGTCTAGTCAATTTCACTCACAAGGCTTGGGTCAACCTGTGGGATGGTTTTCAGGCACTTTCCAAAAGGGATGCTTGCTGGGATCAACCCCATCCAGTCAGAAAGCGAATGGTCTAACCACTTGGCTATGTACCATATGAAAATAATAAATGAAATATACAACCATACCACAAGACTTTAGTCAATCTATTTTCATAGTGCTGCCTAAGAAGCCAGGTGCAAATGAATGCAAGCTCCATCAGATAATCAGCCTAATGAGACACATAATGAATTCTGATAAATAGAGTGTGTAGTAGAATTAAACCAGAAATAGGACAAGGGCAGTGTGGTTTTATTGAAGACACTTGAACAAGGAATGCAATAAATAGCATAAATAATTTCTGATATTATTCTAATATCAGAAAGAGCAATCCAAATACAGAAGGATGTATACCTATGTATTATAAATTACAAAAAAATGTGTGATAAGGTACAACACAAATAACTGTTTGAACTGTTTTAATTCAGAACTTGTACTGGGAGCAAACCACTTGCATATAGACAGAAAATGAATTCAGTAAATGCACAAAATAGAATTGGGCATAAGACAAGGATGTATCTCCTTACCAGATTTATTCGACCTTTACAGCAAGGCAATCTGGAGAGAATTAGAAGTCCTACTAGGATTTATTATTGGTGGACACAATCTTAACATTAGCAGCTGATGCAGTGTTGATAGCAGATACAGAAAGGAAACTGCAGGAACTCCAAGAGAATGTAGTAAAGGAAGGTGAGAAGAAAGAACTAACCATTAATTGTAAGATAGAATATATGATTGTCAGCAAGATGAACAGCACAAGGTGCAAACTATGAATAGGAGATGCCAAAATAAAGCAAGTACAAAAATTTAAATATCTGGAACAGAAGAGAGAAAATGTAACACCAAAATCTGAAGGTGCATTGGAATAGTGAAAGATGCATTCCAAAAACTCAGTAAAGTATTAAGAAACAGGAAAATTTTATTAGCAACAAAGAAAAGAGTACTGAATTGTTATTTAATATCATTCCTCCTACATGGCAATGAATACTGAACAATCTCAGAGATGTGGAAGAGACTTGAGGCAACAGAAATGTTGCTCTACAGAAAGATGCTGAGAATATTACAAACTAAACATATGAGTAAAGAGGAAATTTTAAGGATAATGGAAACAAAAAAAAAAAATGTTGCTTATACTTAGTATCAGAAAGAAACAGTTGAAATTTCTAAAGCACATAAAGAGGAAAGATAACTTGGAGAATTTTACACTCAGAGTACATTAAAAGCCAAAAGAAGAGAGGGAAACAGCAAGTAACCTATCTAAAAAGCTTGTGTAAATGGATAGTAGAACAGGGATTGGGAGTGATAGTGAAGACAAATCTTGCTAAAAGCCACAAAAGATAGGAAGTTGTAGAGAGCCATAATCACCCATATCCTGAAGGGATACAGCACAGAGACATTTGTAGTCTATGTTGTAGTCAATGTTCACTAGAGTCACCTATGTTACAGGACATCACTCCTGTGACGAATGGTGGAAGTATTAGGTCATCACATAGTTAATGCCTCAAATCCAATAATGAGAGATATTTTTGCTATTCTAAAATGCCTAAATGATATTGATACATGTTAGTATATATTTGTACAGTTGTTAATGAGCAAGTTACATTGTCACAGTATAATTAGATTAACTTTCTTGCTATCTTGACCCTCCTAAAGAGGAAATTGCCTTAGGAAAAGGAGTTTAGAAAAGGCAATCCAAAATAGTCATAATGTTTATGTGATAGCTTTATCAAACTAAAGAAATTGCTGATGATCACATCAAATGTTTAGAAAAAGTTCTTCAGCTTAAAGAGATATGCCATGAAGAGCCGGGTTTAATGATGACCTGCTTGTGATTGCACTAAATAGAAATTATGTTGTTACAGCTGATGAATTAGCTCAAAAGCAGGATTTAAGTTGTTCACTGGTGTACAGTTACTGGTAACAACTATGGCATCTAAACTTGGGAAATGGGTTTCCCGTGGCTTTACCAAAACTAAATGTAAAACAAGACTGGGCACCTGGACTTCTGTATCTTGCTATTTTTTAGACAGATTAGTGACTGGTCATAAAAAACCCCCCAAAAAACAAAAAAATAAAAAGAACAGCAATACTTTACAAGAATATAAAAGAATGCAGATAATATTTTGGGGGGCTGAACAGGTTAAAGTACAACCCAAAATATACTTTCACACAAGTTTTGGTGTTTGATGGGATTATATTATTGTGATCCACTTTGAATTGCTATTTGTTAATATTATTATTACAGCATACATCTATTATCAGCACTTTTAAAAGCTTTGAAGGAAAAGAGACCCAGTTTGGTCAATTTCAAACATGTTGGGTTTCATTGTAATAATGCAGTCCTTATTTACATTATTTGGACTATTGCCCTCATCTTTGTTGCCATATTTATTACAGGTGGTTGGAATGTCTAGTTCCATGTGCCATGTTTAATGGATGTCAGTTATCAGTTATCTCCTGTTAATTTCCCTCTGAAAGTTCTCCACTGCCTTAACTGGGTATTGAACTCACACTCCTGTCACTGGATCTAACTAATGCACTGTGCCATGTGTCTTTGAGGACATCTGTGTATGAATGTCTTCAGCAATCATTTTTTACCAGTGCTCATATTGCAATTTTTGCTCTTATCATTGCATGTTTTTTACCAGTGCTCATATTGCAATTTTTGTTGTTATTATCACTTTTCTCTGGCACCCCTTATTACTGGTTCCCATATTGTATTCATTTCTATGCTTGGCCTAGCATGTAAATAAAATTTTTCATTAATCAAGCAGTGCAAAAATTTACATTTGTCTTGTATTTACAAAGGATGGTAAAATTAAACATTAAAAAAAAAAAAAAAAAAAAAATACCTGTTAGAACAACACAAATTATTTATAAAAACTAAATTTTATATGTTCTTTGCTATGAAGAACTACACCATAAAAAAGAAAAAAATTAACATTGTGATAAAATTCTTAACTGACAGCTTTTTGTCAATTTTGCTAAAAATGTTTTTTAGCAAGTTAAAATGCTGCAAGTTTGAATAAAAAAATATAAGAATACTTATTTGAATGTTTTAAATAATAAACTTAAGTTAATTTAAGTGTCAAATTTTTTTTTATTTAGGTCTCTACATATCTCTCCCCATTTGTATACCCCAGTCACATAATTGTTAGGCCCCTTATAGATAGGGCCTTTTATTATCCAATCAAAGTATGCCACAATGATCTGCTGGAACTGCTCAACAACCTTGATATATTTGGGAAAGATATCAGAATAATCAAGAACCTATATTGGCAGCAAACAGCATGCATATGCATAGGGAATGAGTTCAGTGAATATACAAAAATAGGAAGGGGCATAAGGCAAGGATGAATCTTCTCACCCAACCTGTTCAACCTATACAGTAAGGCAATCATGAGAGAATTGGAAACCCTACCAGGATTTAGCATTGGCGGCCACAGTCTTAACAACATAAGATCCACAGATGACACAGTACCATGGTAGCAGACAAGTATTTGGGGTCTTCAGATTGTAATAAGCTTTAAAATATATGATTATTAAATATAGTTTTACTTAATAACAATATTTCTTAAGAATTATCACACTGCAAATGAATTTTAAGATTTAAAAACTATAAATTATTCAATTCAAAATTTAAAAAAGAAGAGAAAAAAGAAATGAAAACAAATCTTGTAAAAATTCATTTTTCATTGAAAAATGTTTTTTCTTTAGAGAATATTATCTTTAATATATATTATTCATAAAAGCAATTAAAAGCTTCTCTAATTAATGTCTTAGTTTTATTGCATTTTTTATTTTTCAAATCAAAATTTTGAATATTCTAAAAAGGAGTAAAAAGTTTAGTTAAATAATCAAAAACTACTCTTAATAATAAAGATTTTGACGATAAAACTATATTTTCATTATGTTTGGAGCATGTTTTCATAATGGTACCTACTTCTATTTAGCTATTAAAGTAAACTTGAGTTTCATTTTTTTTCTTTCCCTTTATTCAGATACTATTTTCTCTTCCTGAGAAAGACAAATGCTTTATACACTAATTATAGAACACAAATTCACAACTTCTTTTGGCTTCTAACAAAAACAATTACTGAAAATGATCAAGAGTTGACTTTGAGAAAATTCCCACTTGGTGGCTTAATGTGTCAAACTACTTTTGAGTATAAGAGATCTCAGATCATCTAAATTTGCATAGGTTGAGAAGTTATATATAAAGTTATACTGCTTTATGATGTCATATCAAAATTTGTAAGCATTAGACATGCCACTCGGAAAACAATATCTAATATTAAATATGTTTCTATGTAGATTAAAAAAGTTATAAAATAAGCTTTAAAAATAAATAAAGTCAGTTTTAGTATTTCAGCTTTATCTTATCAATAATTTATATTGATAAAACAATTTTAATTCCAAATACTAATAAAAAGAAATAAATTTAAATCATACCAATAGCTATGGTGCCTGCAAAGGTCATGTTGTTTAAAGGTCAAATATGATGATTTGATCTTGACCTTAACATTTGACCTTTAATTTCTGAAAAAGGTGTAACTGATTTCTTTTTAAATTTGACAACAAATTTGTCTATCTTATGACAAGATATGTACAATAATTTGTGGCGAACTTTTGACTGTGGCCTGAGTTACAAAGGTTTTATTGAGTTGGTCCAAATTCAAAATGGTGGATTTTGGTATTTGCCACTATATGCTAACATTTTCATATCTCCCAATATGGTCAAGCTGTATATATTTAAACCTTGTCGATTTGATATGGAATGGCTCTAAAATGTATATGACAATTCACAGATGAATGAAGAAATTAATATGAATGATTAAAAAGAAAAAAAGAAAATCTATTGTTTAATTTAACAACGCTTTTTATAATTTATCTTCAATTAGGAACTTATTTATCAATCATGTGTCAGGACTCAGCTAATATTTTTTAATCTTGCTAAGGTTTAAATCAATCATTCTGAAATGTTTTCTTAGCTGCATTATGATGCCTTTCATGTACATATATTACCAAATACAGGAATCCCTCGACTAGTGCAGTTAATTAGTACATCAGTAACTATAAAAAAATCAATTTTCAGTTACTATGTTTAAACTGAAGAATGTTTTACTGTGCCAATTGAGTATTATGTAATTTTGGTATTTACAAATTTTAGCTCACTAATTGAAAATGCATTAATTGTATGTGCATTAATAGAGGGATACCTGTATGTTTAATTCTACCTTTTAGTGTTAGTTTATAAAATAAAATTCAAACTATGCTTTAAAATGTTTTGTGTTATATTGTGTTGCATCTGAAACTGCACACCCTGATACACCAGCTTCTTTATGATGAAGTCTAATAATTTTATGCATTTACTTTGTTTTCTCAACAAGCAATTATTCATGATAAATTTGCCAATTACCTTGATTTCATATTTTAAAATTTTTATTTTAAGCTTTTGATTCTAAAATTTTGATTCCATTTTCTTTTTTATTAAAAAAAAAAGAAAAGAAAATGGAATAAAAATTCATCAAGTTTTTTCTGACCTTTGTAATTTGTAAAAATTACAAAACAGTTGAGGAGAAGGAATATTTACATTTTTCTTTTTTAAGAATTAAGAACATTTTAGCATTATGTTTTTTTAAGAAAAAGAAAAAAAAGAAAAAAAAAGAAGAAAGAATTGACAAAGTCCAATTACAGTGCCATGGTGTTTCATAAATTTCAGCATTATAACAATTTGACTGCATCTACCACAGTTAACAAGCTACTCCTGCAAACCAATTGTAGTCCTGTGTTACAATAAACTAAGTTTAGTAAATTTCTACAAGACAACTTTAAAAATATTTGTACCAATTTTGAGCCTGTAAAAAAAAGAGCAAGAAAGATTCTGAATACCAATCTTTTCACTTAAAGGAAAATTAAATTTGGTTTTAACTGAATTTCAAATTACTTCAGTTTAATATTCCTTTAGTCCTTATTTAATTATTTTTATTTTAATTACATTAAATTAATTATTTATGAGACAATTTATTCACAAATAGACTTTGGATCATTTAGGCACTACTTGTGTAGAATTGTCCACTTGTTAAAAAAAAAAAAAAAAGCAAAATATTTTTGGGGAAATTATTTCTGGAGATTAACATTCTTTAGGCCTTCCTTAAGGTGTGACATTTGTCAGAATAAAACAATATCAATTTGTTATTAGGGGTGGAGGGGTGCAGGTCCTGTTCATAACATTGATACAATGTAAAACTGATCACTGACTTTTTACAGAGTTATTTGAAATTAGCTGTTTGTTTACAAATGTCAAGATAGAAACTGCTTATGTCATTAATGCCTGCATATGAAAACAAAAAAAGATTTTTTTTAAATAAAGAACAAATGAAAATATACCGTTTTATATGTGTTTTAAACAAGCAATTGTCTGGTGAAATTTTTTTGTTTTCCTTTTTTTTTTTTTTCTTACAAAAAGATTTTTTGTCATTAAAGAACAGATGTATACATTTTTAAAGTAGTGCTACATTTTTAATTAAACAAAAAAGGTACATAAATTAACAAAAGTATAAAACAATAGGCAGATATCGATGACATAAGCTTATATTCAAGACATCATTT
This sequence comes from Acanthosepion lycidas, assembly GCA_963932145.1. Classification (NCBI taxonomy): domain Eukaryota; kingdom Metazoa; phylum Mollusca; class Cephalopoda; order Sepiida; family Sepiidae; genus Acanthosepion; species Acanthosepion lycidas. The sequence continues at coordinate 42,855,653 of OZ010601.1, read as the reverse complement.
GTAAATAAAAACTAGGCGCAGGTAACTCTGTAAATCAGATCAATTTAACACTATCGATAATATGTACCCCCCCCACACACACACACTAAATAGATTAAAAAATTATATATGGTCTAATGAATGTCAATTGACAAAAATTATTTACTGGAAAATTTTCCCCTATCACACTCTACATTTGAGTGGGCTAGTCTAATTAACTAGTGCCATCATTTATTAATATGCCATCAGAAAATCTGAAATTGGAAATCACTGATTATGAAATTTGTTAGACTAAAAGTTAAATGTAAATTTCTAAGGAGAAGGAAAAATAGAACAAGATTTATACATGCATTATAACAATAACTTTAGTTTTTAAAAACATATTGCAAAACATTCAGTAATTAACTTAAGTAAAGAAAAAATGGAAATCATTAAAACTTAAAAAAAATATTAATATATATATATATATATATATATATATATATATATATATATATATATATAACAAAATGTTATAAAGGCTTTTAACAAATACGATGAACTAATTTTTAAACTACAATTATTTGACAAAAAAATTCAAGCTAATATGTATGCTTTGGGTTTGTAAAGAGAAAATGAATCACTTTAAAATAAGTATACAGGAAAGGACCATATTCAGGTAGAGGTTAACAAAAGTGAAACTTTAAAAAATAGTTATTCATAAGTAGATAATTCATTTATAATGTTACGAGTTTTCATTGGCCCATTTCTGAAACAATCATAGTCATCACAAATCCATATATTAGATAAATGTATTAAGTATGATTAAACTTGATACTTCAGATTCACCAAAAAAAAAAAAAAAAAAAAAAAAAAAAAAATTGAACAGTCTGCACATTTCTTACAAAAACAAAAATTGCTTTGCACAGCTAAAATACAATGGAGAAATTTTATTTCAAGGTTAATAATAATAGAAAAATTAGTGACATTCAAGTCACTAGACAATGAGACACTTTTTTTTCAAATTGGTAAGTATAAGCAGTTTAATAAGTCTTAACCCATTAACTATGAATGACAGGGATTTCTACCATTGCAATTCTATAGCTCAACTGCGAATGATGAAAATTTATGCAGTAGTTAATACTAATCAATTTAAAATATATGTTAACACAAACCTATACAATAGATATATACAAGTACATGAACATAAAGCTATACAATAAATGACTGTGTATAAGGGATGCATATAACAATCTATTTTAACCATCATTACAAATTCCATAAAAAAATTTAAACTATTCATATTTATTAAAAATAATTTTTAACCAATTTCAAGGTAGTTAAAACAGTTTAAAATTTCAAGAATTAATATTTTTAAATTAGAAAAAAATATGCTAGAAATATTACATTTGAAAAGAAAAATGCATAAAATTTATTTGAACCAGAATTCTTATTCTTGGCATTTTTAACACCACATTTCAACTATTGCATTTCTCAGATGTATATTCTGATAATTTTTTTTTTTTTTTTTTAGAATTGCACATAAATTGAAGGCATTAGGTTAGTTTATAGAATCTCCATCACAGAATTATATTAAAGTCACCACACACTTTTCTAAACATAAAGAAAGGGTTTATGTTCAGCATTGAACAAATGTGATCAATACCAAACAGCATGAATGGAACCATATATATTCTTTAGAAGAAGAATGCAATAACATTTGACACTTGCTAACAGTATGCAGAAAATACAAAGTACAAATTAATCTAGAATGGGTGGAGAAAACAAAAAAGTGCAGAAGAGTTGTGGTCAATACTATATAAAAGTAGTTTTCTATAGCAACTTCCTAATGGAAGAGGATTTATCATTTTGCTTTCATCAGTAAATGCTTTTACAAAATACACAATAAGAAGCTAAAAAACTGCTTAAAGCCAAACTTCAGTTGTTTTTATGAGCAAGATTATCTAGCATTATACAGGTTAAATAACCTATGATTAACCTTTGCACACACCCAACTCTTTTGTGTTGACTCAGACTGCTGCTTAGTAGATTTATTATATACTCTTCATAAACTAATGTTAAAATTAATTCTAAATAAATAATGAATATTCAAAGATTAAGAGGAATGCTAATTTTACATTAAGAATGGTCAAAGAACAATAATGTACTCCCATTCAATGTTCAGATTAAAATGTGCCTTTTGTTATTTTAATGAAATGATCAAATTTTAATGAATATACAAAAGTATTTATTTTATATTAAATATTTGTAAGATTTATTTAAACTTGCAAAAGAAAAATCTATTGTGAATCATGTATAATATGCTTCTACCTTCAGTGTGACTTAAACATAAAACTAACTTGTTCTTTTAAATTTATTTGCTTTGACAAAAATAAAAATAACATACTCATTCTAGAAATAAAAATTCGTTCTAATCTTCAAGAAAGGAGAGTGGGGTAAATACATTGAGACCCATTTAAATTAAAGATATTTGGTTGAAAAAAAGCTTTAGTATTTTAAGTTCTCATCGCATGATTTGGAGAATTGAATTTCAATAAAGAGATCATCAATTGTAGTTTTTCTTGGCAAACATCTCCAGTATATTTTAGTATGTACATTATAGATATTTTTAACTAAGCTTAGCTTTCTATGGCAGAAGGCCAAATGATGGAGAAAGGAGAATGTTTTCCTTCTAAATTAGGAGAGTCTGGCTATCTTGAAAATCAGCATTTATCTTTGTTTGAACACTGATCTCTAGCACAGGTGGGGAATACACTATCATTTTAGCCATGTTGTCTATTGAAAGCTGGTTTCATTCAGTCAAAAGGAACAAAATCTGTTGCAGAAATTGAATTTAGCTCATTAATATAAACTCATCTATGAGAAAGAAAATTCAATAAGTTTTATAAGTAGGCCAGTCATGAAATTTCTACAGCTTTTTTTTTTTTTTTTTTTACTGTCAGATAGTGAGATAACTAGAAAGCTGGGCAGAATCTCTGGAAAAGAATCCTCACCCAACTGTGTATTTCTATTCTTAAATTATTTACATTTTAATTACTCAATTGTGTATACCTTGTGACATTCAGATAAATAAATACTGTAAGAAGTAAACAGTTTCCTTACAAAAAAAAAAAGGAATTCTATACTTCATTTATTAGATATATACTTTCTAAAAACAACCTTCTACCAATTTTTCTGCTGGAGTAACAAGAGTAAATAGCAGGTAAATAGTAGTCGACTCAGGCAAAATGAGTGTCTTGATGCACATTGGATAGGAAGAGGAAGATTGGTAGGTTGGCTGAAGTAGATTTAAATTCAGAACAGAGCAGTGCTTAAGTTAGTGCTTAGACAACATCATTGGCTCATTGCCTAGCTAAACAAGAGGTGAGCAAAGTATTAATTTCTTAAATTACCTCAATAAGAGCCTCTCTGTTCAGTAGTGGCACCCACTGATGAAAACTTGGGCTTTGTTTTTGGGAAGTTGCAGAAATAAGATCTTAACTCATATAAATTTACTGTGTGTGTATTATTTCATGCAAACAACTGCAGTTTAAAATAATTTCTTTTTCATAAAAAATACAAACTAAAGTCTATTTAGATAAAAATAAGTTTAATAATATTTACTGACTTTAGTAGGATGATTGTATTATTAATTACTAGCAGGAGAGCCCGGCGTTGCCCGGGGATGTAACAGTAAGAGATAGATCAAGTATCGGCCATCATAAAGATTGAAAAATAAAATTGACAAAGATTATTGTTGACGGACACGCATGTCTTAATTAGTTTTATTTTTTGTTTTTTTTGTTTTTTTTTACGAATTGGTCAAATCCAAACTCAAACAAAAACATTGTTTTCAATCGTTATGAGTCTATCGATTGAATAGAATTTTATTATAAACAATTGTCTTGTAAATGGAATTTACAAAGCATTCTGAATATAAAGAAAAAAGTGTGCAAGACAATAAGAAACACTACCTGCCAAAAAAGAAGTGAAGTTTTGTTGAAATTGGTTGAAAAATGTAGGAAATCCGATCCCATATATAAACGAACACACACACAAACAACATGGGTTTTATAATAAGTATAACTCGATATGAGTTCACCCCTTTCATTTTGGCAACAGAATTGTGTTTTATTGTTTTCAAATTGATTTCATGCAAAAACAATGGTGTTTTTCCAATTTTTGGTAATGTCAGAACCACCACAAGGTAATTTTATACAGTCCTGTGAAGTTTTGTTGAAATCGGTTGAAAAATGTAGGAAATCCGATCTAATATATAAACGTACAGACACACACACACACACACAATCTGCGTTTTATAATAAGTAAGATCAACCTTTAACAGTTTTATATTTTCATGCTTTATTTTGAAAAAATTTCAAACCCTTAAAATGTAAGACAGTCATCAAATGATAATCAAATTATTTTGCATACAGAATTACATTTCTTAAAATACAGCAACAAACTTTTTTTTAACTTTAATGTACAACATACATATCAATTTCCTTTAACATAAGAGTGTGAATTTGATAGAATTGAATTTCTTTGGCAATATTTGGTTGACACTTAATCTTTTTCAGAAGAATGACATTTATGAAACAAAAAAATTTAAAATTTTACAAGCTGGTGAAAATGTAGTCTAAGGCAAAAAATTGCCACAAGTAATTGATTTCATTAGAACTACTTTAGTTCTTCAAGCATAAATCAGGTTTCATTATCAAATAAAGACAAATGCATTCAGACAGGGGTAAGTTTGCTACTAGTGCCAGATAATCATTATATTTACCTAATAAGAATATTGCTTTTTAAAGATGATAAAAAATAAATACATGAAGGTGTAATTCTTCAACTAAATATAGCCTCAACATATAGGAAGTAGAAAATTGATACTTACCAATAAATAACTAGTGCTAATACTGATGAAGATTGCCAAATAACAATATAGTCAATACTGATATTGACACATTATTATTATTATTATTAACATAATGCTATTTAAAATATTCATTATCTAAGCAGTACAAGTTGTTTAATAATTCTTTTCATAATAGAATAGGAAAGAGTACATTCACAAACTAAAGGGAAAACAGACAGTGAAGTAAAGTTGCAAAAATTGACGGTATCTCTTGAAACTTGTGGAAATCAACCTTTAATCTACATTAGTGTTCATATTTGAATAAATTGTTCTCCTGAAAAAAGGCCAAAATTGCCATATGAAATTGTATGAGAAGAACTGCAAGTGGTAATCTGGGTAGTAGCCAACTTGATACTGAGAAGATGCAAACACTTATTTCAATCTACTTATTGAACAGAATCAAATTAATATGGAAGAAGTCAACTGTGTTTTTGGTTTTGGCATTTTTAATAAGTGGAAGCAATTACAATCATAACAATGTACTTTTCATTAATATTAATCTTGTTACTTCTGTTTGTACTTCTAGCAGTGTTAATTACAAATGCACTAATTACAGAAGACAGCTATCCAATATAATTTGTAAACTAAAAATATGTTATGATGTATTTAATTGCTCATTACTAATGTATTTCATCAATTGATATTGTTTTTATTTGTTGAGTAACTATTCAGATCTTATTGCTCAGATCTACAACTTCTGGAATTTTTTCCCACCAATATGATTTTTATATGTGAACTTAAATATTAATAAAAATGTTAATTAAATTTTAAATTCTTTATTATTTTAAAAAATAATGAAAGTAAGAGCAATGTTCAAATTATCAGTTTATGGAAAAAACTTAACTAAATTATAAAAAATGATCAAGAGTTATTTTCTATGTAGCAAATTGGAAAAAATAAAAAATAAAATGCAAATCTATAAATTAAAATTTTCTAAATATAATTAATCTAAAAATTGATTTACCATTATTGTTGCCTTTCTTTCCTCAAAAAAAAAAAAGAATTCAATTATTTAAATTATTTTCTAATGCTAAAATAACTTCATGTTAAGAACTGTATTCATTATCATTCCTAAATAAATTCTTTACATTTAGTCATGATGATGTACACAATTCTTAAGTCCAACAAAAGTGAGTGCAAATATTTAGGATGTGGCTAGACTGCTGATTTATACATTTTAGCAAAGTTCATTCATTCCCATTTTGTGTTATTAAAATGGTAGAGAATTTATGCAATGAAATTAATATATAAAGCTTTATCACTGGAAAAATGAAGATAGATTGGCAAGATGTATTTCTCTAATTTGTATTGATAGAAATTTTCCTAATTTCATTAAAATAAAAGAGAGAAGAAAAAAAAAAAAAAAAGAGACATTTTAAGAAAGTGTCACTAATAAGATATTTGCTGTTGAGATTCAGATATTGGATGGATTATTCAGTTAGAGAAGCAGATTACAAGAGATTTAGATGTTAAGCTTTTAATTGTCATACTGAGTAAAAATTAAAGATAATTTAGATTTTTTTTTGTTTTAATTAACAATGTGAGTTACTTTAGTTTTTCATAAGAATAAATTTTATAAGGACATGAGTACATAAATTATCATAAGAATAATCTTGTGTGCTTTTGAAACTTCTTGACAATAATAAAGATAGATAAACATCAGTATCATTGGGAGATTCTAAGTTGATAACATGTATACTTGTAACATGAGGCAAGTATAGAAATTCAAGAAAGATATTTAGGAAATCTATATCAAATTTGTATAAATATAGATACTTCTAAAATTAACAACCAAATTATCAATAATAATAAAAATTGGCAGTTCTAAAAATATAATTTAGTTAACTCTATTGCATTTATACAAGCCAGGGAAATTGTTTCTACTGAATTTTAACTTTTTCAATTTTACTTGTGTTAATGAAAATATATAAGCAGATTGTTTTAACATTAGAAAATTAATTTGCACATTGTTACAAAAATAGGTTTATTTTAGTTTTGTTTTTCTTTTCTTTTTTGACAGAGATTAAATCAAATTCCATTTGAAGAAGAGAAACTGAAAGGCAATGACTTAAAAAAAGCTTAATTTTTATTTAATGAAGAAACTGCTTATGAAAGAAGGAAAAGAAATAAGTAAATTTCAAAATACTAGTCAGAAAGTGAAAAATGGTTGTGGAAAGGACAAGGAAAAGGGCTAACTAAAATATCTAAATTAATGAATGTTATTGCTACTGGAGACAAAAGAAAAAAGTATAGTAGAAATAAAGTCAACTAGTAATGTTTTTTTTTTCTTAATGATCAAACATCAGAATATTACAGATTTTTGTATCAGTGTATCAGGCTCAGATTTTTTTTCAGCATCTTCTCATGCATATGTGCATATATAATTGAATAGACAAAAATTAAAGACTACCTAATTACTTATAATAACTTGTAGCTTCAGCCTTTGTCTGAATAATTGCAAAGGCTAGATATGGTATATTGTCCATAAGGTGCTGAGGCTGTTTTGTTAGTATATCTATCCAGGTGTATTCCAAGACTGTCTATAAATGAATTGTGTTTCTTGGGTATTATTGCTTGGAATTTAATGAGATTTTCAACATGTCCCATACATGTTCAACAGAGTTTAAATCTGGTGAGTCAACAATGAGGTAGCTAAAAGTTGGCTGTGTGCTCCTGGAACCATTTTTGTGTCACCTATGCAGGATTGGCACTATCTTGCCGAAACAGACCATCACCACCAGGAAACCTTGCAAGTATGAAAAGGTGCAAATGATCTGCAACAATATCTCACACCTGACAAGAGGGACTATATAGGAGTCATTTCAAATTCCAAAAGAATGTACACCATCCTCTAGCACAAGATAATGCTAACAGGCTGGATTCATAGCCTCATGATATCTTCTTCAGACACAAACTAAACCATTTGCTTAAAGGAGCTTGGAAATATCACATGTCAGTCTTTCACAATATAATGGAAATTTTATCTAGTGCTTTAACTGATGCTAGTGTACCAGTAATGGTACTCATCTTGTTTGAGGACTACAAAACAATACACACTACAGTGCATTGATTGGTGTGTTGAGTGGCAATAAATAAATAAAAAGACAATCTACTTTTTAAAACACTTAATTTTCTCCACCCCCGCCACAAATATTTAAGGATATTTATACATTAGAAAAAAAGAACATTAAATAGACAGAAAATATATAGTTTTTAACACATGTATACATGCACACATAAACAACCATTTGAGAAGAGACATTTAACAAGCTGTAATGGATGAGATGACAATATTTAATGTAATATTATGTGCGATGTGTCAAACTTCAACATTTTCATTTCTCTTTAATTTGATTATTTCCTTTGTTTTTCTATCAATATTCTCCAGCAGACATTAGCCAAGGTTTCATAATTATATATACTACAGTTTAAAGTAAAACTCACTCCCCTGGCTTTCTTTTTCAAAGTTGAGAGTGGTGGGTAGGAAATTTAGTTATCTTTTTTGACAAGGCAGGAGACAACTTTTCAAAAGTTAAGGATGTTAGTATCACACAATTGATGCTTAAAGTAAAATGTTTGAGAATGGTCAATAAGAAAATACTGATTAAAAAAGAATAATCATCTATTTATGGAATAAATAGACTCATACTAAGACTTGTGACTACAGCCAAATCAGTATGGTCAGGTTATTTATTTCTCAAATTCCTATTTCCATAAGGACTTCTTATTTAATGCAGAAACACTGTAATTTATATATTAATTAGAACATTTATAAAAGCCAGATGTGAGTCTTGTTAGTATGTGTAAGAGTAGAATGTCGAGCAGAATGAAAAGCATTTATAAACACCCACTCACATATTGTGTTGAAGAACACTTGCAGTTGTAATAATTCTATCATTTCTTAACACTTTTCCTTTTTGTATCAAATTAATAAGTTTATTCAGCATTTTCATGCATTCTTCCTTCAACGCCAACATAACACTGAAAAGTAATCTTTAACTTAGAGACAAATCAAATTGATATCACATGATCTGTAGACAGAAATTTAGCAGAGTCATAATGTATTTTAATCTTTTTCTGGAATGTTTATAAAAACTTGTATGTCATCAAAATTTAAAAACTCTTGTTCCACAAAGGAAAAAAAAAATGCTATTATATTATAGTAATGCAATTAGCATTTTCAGAAAATGTAATTTTCCAAATGCATCTAAACATTAGAAGAGACTGGACTTGGATGGAATGTGTATGGACATGGTAAAAAAAAAAAAAAAAAAAAAAAGATGGAAGGGGAAAGAAAGAAAAGACGGATGAAAGGGGAAAGAAAGAAAAGACGGATGAAAGGGGAAAGAAAGAAAAGACGGATGAAAGGGGAAAGAAAGAAAAGACGGATGAAAGGGGAAAGAAAGAAAAGACGGATGAAAGGGGAAAGAAAGAAAAGACGGATGAAAGGGGAAAGAAAGAAAAGACGGATGAAAGGGGAAAGAAAGAAAAGACGGATGAAAGGGGAAAGAAAGAAAAGACGGATGAAAGGGGAAAGAAAGAAAAGACGGATGAAAGGGGAAAGAAAGAAAAGACGGATGAAAGGGGAAAGAAAGAAAAGACGGATGAAAGGGGAAAGAAAGAAAAGACGGATGAAAGGGGAAAGAAAGAAAAGACGGATGAAAGGGGAAAGAAAGAAAAGACGGATGAAAGGGGAAAGAAAGAAAAGACGGATGAAAGGGGAAAGAAAGAAAAGACGGATGAAAGGGGAAAGAAAGAAAAGACGGATGAAAGGGGAAAGAAAGAAAAGACGGATGAAAGGGGAAAGAAAGAAAAGACGGATGAAAGGGGAAAGAAAGAAAAGACGGATGAAAGGGGAAAGAAAGAAAAGACGGATGAAAGGGGAAAGAAAGAAAAGACGGATGAAAGGGGAAAGAAAGAAAAGACGGATGAAAGGGGAAAGAAAGAAAAGACGGATGAAAGGGGAAAGAAAGAAAAGACGGATGAAAGGGGAAAGAAAGAAAAGACGGATGAAAGGGGAAAGAAAGAAAAGACGGATGAAAGGGGAAAGAAAGAAAAGACGGATGAAAGGATAGAGACGGAATGAAAAAGAATGACAAAGCAAGATGGAAAGACAAAGCGGGAAAGAAAAAACAAGAAAAAATGAACAGAAGGATAAGGAGAGTGAAATTATTGAAGAATACAATGTGAGAATAAAGAATGCAGACAGTAAATTTCACTTGACTCTCACTGAAAACTTTTTCCTTCTCTTTGAATAAAAGCCATTCTTTTGAACACATTTTGGCCCTTGTATTTTCATTTTAACTAATGAAATTCTGTTAGCTCAGTTTACATGTTAAGACAATTTAATGTCAAGTTCATAATGAACAACAAAAGTAGAGCAACTAGTGATGGGAAAGAGGACCTTTACCTATCTCTGGCGGATTTGTAGGAACTTTAAAAATAACAACAATATAAACAATTGGAAAAGCAGTATAAACAGTTAAAAGAATAATATGAGGAACAAAGGCCTGATTATGTGGGCATGGATGTTGGCAAATATGAAGTGATATGAAAATATAGAATCAAATGACAAAACATAGAAGACAACATCATTAAAAAAGAAAATATCAGGATTCTACAAAACTAGCATAAAAGAAGAAGTTCTCAATATCATGAAAGACAACTGTGAGAAATTCAACTTCAATGAATACAGGACAATATCATACTTTTTCCTTAATAATGATGCTGTCCAGAATAGCACTGAATACTTGAATGTAGCAAAAGATTGAGGAATTTTTTTTATGTCTTATCTGATCTAATAAGGCAACAATTTCACTTTATTGTCACTATCAACAACCTGTATTACAGAATACAAATTAGGCAAATTGTCAAGCCAGTTACTTGGCCAAATCAATGGAACCAAAATTTCTCAGAAGAGGAAGAAAGGATGAGAGGAAACAAGAATTGTTCATCAGGATCTAGAAAACTTAGAAAAATCCAATGGTGGATTTTTCTAAGTTTTCTTATATTTGTTGTCGTTTTTTTTTTTAGTTTTTTGCTACACGGACAGGGTTAGTTATATCAGGATAAGATAGAATACTGGGTTAGCTGGGTTTTAGGAAATAAATTGTAATACGTGTCAGTAGGATTTTTATTCCAGAAATTTCCTGTTATTAGTTGATGGATATAGGAGAGGTTCAAATAACCTAATGCAATAAGAGCAAATGAAGAGCAAGTCTTTGAATCGGGAAGATGAAGGTCATAGAGGAGAGAGAGCAGTATGAGGAGCAGAGAGAGAGAGAGAGAGATAGATGAAGATGATGAAACAAATGCAAATATGTAAAGAGAGATCATTTTATTATTATTATTATAGAGCAACTCTAAAAAGAAAAAAAAAAAAAAACAAATTTAGTCCCTTGGTTATTTGCTATCCTCAAAACAAGGATGCAAGACATTATTTGCATATAATTAATGCAAGAAAGCTATTCAAAGAAAGTAATGTTAACTCTTTCTATGCAACATATTCCCTATAGTTCTCCCTGGCTTCCTGTCTTTTGCTGCTTAGTGATACTTGCTGCTCTTGAGCCAATTTTCTCCTTGTGGTACTTGTTTCTCTATCAATTTGCTCAAACTTAAGTAGGATTCTCATTTATTTCCTCTCCTTTCATCTTCAATGTGTATTGCATGTGTTAAATTCTCCAAGCCTTCTTACTTTATTATGTATCATCAACATTTCAACTGTCTCTTTCTGAGTGTTAATAGTTTCTTCCTATTCTCCTTAAAACTTTCTCATTCATTATATATTCTGTTTATAGTATTCTCAACATTTGGTAGGAGAAATGCATCTCCAGACAATATCTTATTGTATCTAATTTATAAATTGAAATGTTCATGCATGGAATGAAAAAAAAAAAAAAAAAAAAAAAAAAAATTAGTATTATTTGTGGTTTCAGCAAGACAGATCCCAAAGTTATAGCTATTGCCTTTGGTTACAGGCATTTGCTAGAGGTCTTGGAATGTATTCCCCTTCTGGATAAGTGAGGGAGGGATACTGTAGAAAATTGATCCTAAGAAAAATTACTTTTAGCAAAAGTATTCTTTAATATTTTAAAAATATTTCAGTATAACAAGAAACTATCCCAACATTTTTTTTTTTTTTTTACAACATATTTGCTATCAAATATGAAAACACTAAAATGTAACACAATTAGTCAATTTTGGATGATGTTAAATACATGGCCATCAGAGCTAAATTAAAAATGCAATGTTAAGAATGAACTCAATTATCCAGTTATGGATTTGTACTGATTTACAACAAAGCTGTCACATGTGTTACAATATTCCACAAGGGGGGGGGGGGGGGAAGAGAAAAATCCCCAAAATAACATTAAATGTAATTCAAAACTCAACTGCTGGTTCAATCACTACATCAAATATAGAACAGTAAACAAGTAGAAAATGTTATTAAATTTTTTTTAAATAACATGAGCATAATATCAATATTTCATTATCCAGTATAATAATTTGTTTCCCTTTTGCTTTATTAAGCAATCAGAATTACTAAGTTTAGAATTAAGAACCACTTTGCATAGTAGATGCCCTTGTATAAGGAAGTGTGTGGGGGAAGAAAATAAAAAGATTACTTTTAAAACCATAAGATTAGAGGAAGGAAGGATATAAACAGAAGTACTTATTGATTTTAATTGTCATTAATTTTCATTTACTGGTACATGCTCTTAGCTATTAAGACATTATTAGTGCCAGTGTTGCCTTCATTCTCAAGGAAAGTAATTTTGTTACAAGTCTCATTAAGTATGTCTCAGCCTGTTCACATGAACTGAAAAAACACAAGCTTTTCTCTTCCCACAGACTGACACCCAATCAGTTCTGGTTGTAAAACTGACAACAGGAAACACAAGTGCTTATTAACAGAAAAAGAGCTTATCACTTAGAGGTCATTTGTTTGGAGTCAAGAAAGACCTTACAGACAGACAGGATTTCCTTATTCATTATAGAGAACAAATTGTCAGATCAGATCAATTAAATCTGCATAAATCATTAACTGATACAAAGAAAATAATCTATTATAAAAGCTAAATGATAGATAGAAAAACACATCTATCAAAGATAAATAGGCAACATTTGTGCTGATAGTGGTAGCTACCGATACAAATTAGGACTTGTTATATTCCCTTAGGACTGTCAGCAGAAATTTAAGTATGCAGGTGCAACAAGCCCAATCTTAGTAAAGTGCCAATACAACAGCAGACAATGAACTATTTTCATTATCACATGCAAATGGATTGTTTAGAGTTGTAAAGAATTAATAAAATGGAGAACGAGAAAAAAAGTATAATATTAATGAAAATCTTAAGAGTTTCAACTGAAAATTTCTTAAGAGTAATATACAATGTCTAAGTAGAAAGTAAAGAGTGTGACAGATTCTACAGATAAGAACCTTGCTTGATTTGGTTGATTAAAGATAAATTATCAAGTTCTAAAATGCAAGTTCAAATTTTGTTTGAAGATACTGTTACTTTATTATGACAACGATCATTACTAATCTCAACTGATGACCAAATGAGAGAAATATGGAGTGGAAGATAATAGTATTCCAATTTTACAAGTAGGTAGGCTCTGTTTGCCATGACAAAAATCAGCATTTAAGATTCTAGTTTTTAAGTTGCTTTAAACACTGCCCATTAGTATAGAAAATAAGACACTATTTCAGCCAACTAATAGAGTTTTTGTATACCAGAATGTGGATATATATGAAGACTGTTGGCTAGAAAGATTATGTAGCTCCCGTCATCCAAGAAGAAAGAGAGAAAATGAAAAAAAAAAAAAAAAAAAGATAGGAAAATAGATTAAAAAAAAAGAAAACAAAACAAATTCAACATTAATAAATAATTAATGCTAACAAATAATTTTTTTTTTTGACAACAGAAATTCACTTTATTGATTAAATATAAAGCAGAAAATATATAAGTTGTTGAGGAACAGTAACACTTAAATGGTTCCAATACTAATGAAGAAAAGAAGTTAATAATTGATAAAGAAAACTTAATAAAGGGGGAGGAGGAGAAAGAAGAAAGTTGAATGAAGAATTGTCATTTTAGTATCATGTGTGTCAATAATTCCAACAACTTGAACAGACAAAGCTTCATCGAAGGACAAAATAATTCAATATGCCAAGACCCTTGGCTGATGTTCTTAAATAAATAAAAGACATGCACAAAATTATATATGAAAAAAAAAAAGAAAAAAGAAAAAGACAACTGCATTTGTTATTAATTTTTAGAGACTAATTGAAGTCACTGGAATTATTTTTGCTGATTGCTTAAAAAGAAAAAAAGAAAGAAAACAGAGTTATCTGAAACCAAAGTAAGATATATTGGTCATCTTTATCACTGAATTTAATTTATGCTTTGATGTTTACAAGAATGCTCAAACTGAAGCATAAAATTCAACGATATGATCAGGTTTTAAATGCCTTTAAAAATTTGCAATTCAAATACAAATTCTTACAAAGATGTAAAAAGATAAAAAATATGAGAGAAAGTAAATAAAATAAATATAACAAAGATATTATCTTCCAATTTCAGATATTCATTTTTATAAAATATTTTACATGTTGACAAATGTATACTATTCTAAAATAAATATATATATATATATATATATATATATATATATATATATATATATATAAAGTGAACATAGAAGTCAACACTTAGAGTCTGCTTCATGCTAGATGTAATCGTCAGGCCACCTCTATTGTAGTGCCAAATATCCCATCTTTCTTTATCCATGCTTCTTTATTGTGAAATAGTAATGATTTACAGGAGTGCTTAATGATGCCGATTTCGTTTGGTTTTATTATTATTTGTTCCTAAGCTAAGTTGATGGCCTTATCTAGCATGCGTTCTGTTATGACGATTGCATCTAGCACGAAACAGACTGTCGCCTCTAAGTGTTGACTTCTATGTTCACTTTTATATTTACACACACTATCTCTGATATTGAGCACTTTACCCCATAAATATAGTATATCTTAAGACTATATATATATATATATATATATATATATTTAAATTTTTTTTTTTATTGATTTCTGAAACTCACTGATATAATCACTGCATATAATAATTTTTTAAATTTGTATTTTATTAGAATGAATTAATAATTAACTGCAAATGAAATTGAAACCATGCTTAATTGTATCTTTTTAAAATCTAGGCTTAAATGATCTTGAATTTTCACTTATTCAGAACAGGCTCTATAATTTTTAATTTATTATCAGAGTAAAAAATATCATTCACAAATTACAGTCATGTAGTTTTTTGGTAAACTTAGTTAATATCTAGAAATTGCAAATATGTGATTAATCAAAGTATTTTGAAGAATTTTAACATGTGAATACAGTTATTTTGACATTCTCATAAGGAAATATTTTCACAATTAAGCTTTTCATGCTCGTTTCTCACAACAAACAAACTTGTTTTCTTAGAAGTCCTAATTTTGTATTCAAATTGGAACATGTATAAATGGGGAAACTAACTTGTGTAGATTTATATTTAGAGTTTAACCATCCCCATTTTTATGTTGGAGGAGTGGATAATTTATTGCAAACAATACTAGGCCAAACTCATAAGCAGTGACTCTAATAACTTCCAACATGACCCAAATTCACCAAGCACTTCAAAGAAACAATTAACTGAAAATGTATACAAATTCCAGATTAGTTAAAAATGAAAACACCCTGAAGAGGATAACCATTATAAAATAAAAGCATCTTTCTCTCTTCTATACAAGAGCAGTGCACAAAATGATCAAAACTATCTGCAGTCCATGATATCAGGGTTGCTTTATAATAAAATAACATTATTCAACATTTTTTTTTTTTTTACAAAAGATTGGTTCTACACAAGATAAAAAATATGTGTAATGGTTGCGTATATAACATGTTATACAATTGAGTAACATTGAAAAGTAATCGGAGGTAAATCAAGCTTAGTAGTAAGAAAAGATGACAATTCTTTTTATATGTGAGCTTATTTATAGAATCTGTAAGTTAAAAGAAGCTGCACAATGAAATGCAAATGCATAAGCGAGCCATATATAAATTTTAACACCAATTTTAGCTGAAGTATCAGATGTCAATGCAGGTCATTGGAAGTTATTACATATTGAACAGTTTCTACAATTGGGGTTAAAAAAAAAAAAAAAAAAAAAAAGACAAAAAGATGCTAATCTTACAGGTCTCCAACTTAGATACAACAAACACAAGATTCTAATATAGAAGTAATGGATTTTTATCTATTAATCTGACAGATTTTATTACTTTGAATGTTATTTTTAGTGGATACTCTTATTTGAGAAGACACTCCGTTTATTTAGTATATTTATTTTCATCTACTCACCTGAGTATTCAAGAAATCTTATTAAAAGAAAAATGTGCACTATCTCTGGCAAGATTTAAACCTGTGTTCCCCTAAGTAGAGGGAAATGTTAGATCCAATGTGTTCTAACCAACTGAGCTCAAATATGAGTATCCACTAAAAATAACATTTAAAATGATAAAATTGGTTGGATTAACAAATAAAAATCCATTGCTTCTTTAGAAAATTGCATTGTTTATGTTTGGATACAAAACTGATAAGATATGAAAAATTTGAAAAAGTCTATAAGAGGAATTTTATTCAACCATGCCTGATTGGCAAAGTTCTTTGTAGTTCAGTCAGTCAGATCATGTTGGATCTAATGAGAGTTCCCTCTGCCTAGGGGGACACAGGTTTGAATCTTGCTGGAGAGCACCTTTTTTTTTTTTTTCTTTAATAAACTTTGAATATTCAGGCCTGTAGATGAAAATAAATAAATATATTTAGTAAATAAAGGAGCATCTACTCAAATACAAGTGTTTACTAAAAATAACATTTAAAGTGATAAAAGACCCTAATATACAATCATGTGAATGGGTTTTCTTTAGTTTAAAGAGAAAATACTAAAAATAAAACAACATTTAACTGAGGAAAATAAAGATTGTATTCACTGAGATATCATGTTAATGACAAAAACATGAAGACTAATTAACTTTTCCTTCTATTAACAATTCTTTTAAATATTTATATTAAATATAATTCTTTGCTAATTGCTTCTTCACTTAGTGACCAGTCATTATTATTACAACTTGCCATAGTCAACATAGAATGGATATTTTAGAGTTTATTATATTTTTCAGATAAAATATGTAACATTTCCATTTCTAAAATGAAATTCCACAGCCAGTGAACAAATGTAAAAATTTTGCTAATATATATTTTATAAACTAATATACTTTACATTATATATTAATTTACCTTTATTTTTGCAGGAAGACAAAAAAAAAAAAAAATGGTGATTGACATTGCATTCAAATTTTTGAAGATTGTAGGTGACAGAGAAGCAAGAAATTAAGAGGGAATTCTACAGGTGAGAAGTGTGAGAAAAGGAACTGTTAGAAAAGTGGTGGTTGCATCGAGCTAGTTCAAAAGTAAAATGGGGAGACCTAACTGCCAATCTAGTACAATGCTTAAATTCAAGTAGACAAATTACTAAGAGAAAAAAGTTCATTAGATCAGATGCCATGAAAATATTTAGAAAAGACATAGGGAAGCTATGTCATATTGGTAAGAAAGTGACTGAAATCAAGATATCAGGATTGATTACATTACAGGCCCTATTTTGAAATTTGTCAAGAATCTTGAGATATACAGTAGGAGCACCAAACCAAATATGGCAGCAATATTCAATGTATAGACAAATGGTAGATTTATAAATGGGCATGATGAATTCTGATGAGAAAAATTTTCTTGCCCAACACAGTGAACCAACTTTACTAGCAACAGACATAGTAATTGAATCAATATAGTTGCTCCACTTCATGTTAGTGGTAAAATGTGAGCCCAAGAAAATGCAAAGAGTTGCTCTCCTGGAGTCTAGTATCAGCCATGCTGATGGCAGGCAGAAAAAGATTCTTAGTGGTAATTAAATGAAATCAATTTGGAGATATTAAAATATACATATCATTTCTTGCCACAATTAACCAGAGTGGAGGTCCTTTTTGAGAGTAGTTGCCAGTTTTCCTTTGTTGGACATCCTAAGATAGGAGCAAATAGTTGTGTCATTTGCATAAATATCTAGTTGGAGACTGATAACATCAGTGATGTTATTGTTGAAGATCAGAAACATTGTAGGTTCAAAGATAGAGACCCAGGGGACTCTGCGTTAGTATGAAATAATCTGGAAACATGTCTGTTCAACACATACTGCACTACACAATTTGTTAGGAATGATTAGATTAAGCCAAATATTCATTCCTTGACACCATAGCCCTTGTGCTTGTAGAGAAGGCCAGCATAAATGCCTTTGTACTTATCTAGAACCAGAGCCCAGGCTTTACTATTCTTATCTAAAGCTTGATAGACAAATTGAGTGATGGTTGTTAACATGTCAGCAGTGCAAAGTAAGATGTCTAACATATTTGGTGTTGAGAAAAAAACAAACAAACAAATAAACAAAAAAAAAAAAAAAAACATTGAACCCATACTTGTCCCACAAGAAAAAGGACAGATGTTTTATGATTTTAGAAATTCCAGTTAAAATTGGAAATTTGAAGGCATTAAAATATGTCTGTTACTTTTCATGTTTCTCAGTTTACAGGGGAAACATGCAAAGTAACAGTCATTACATTTTAAATAATATTTACAAAATGTAACATTTTAAATCTACAGCCAGAATAAGAAATTAATCAGCTGATGATGTTCATATTAAATCATTGTGGAGTTGAATTAGTGCAAATTAGCTTTACATATTTGATATTTTATTTAAGAAAATGTAAAAAACTAATATTTATTTATAGGCTTTGCAAGACGGAGAACATGAAACCTACAACTTCAAAAACTATTATTATACAAACTTGCCCTAAAAGAAGATGCATCATGAGGATGTCAGCAAACTGGACTTGCAGAACATTATTAGTTGAGTTTTGTTTCCACTAAATTTCACTTCATACAAGACTCAAGAGCCACAAAAAGTAGAGGATTAGAATTGATATGTGAGATATGAATGGAAGATATAGTAGGAAGTGGAGATTATGAGTGTAAGAAGGATAGATAATGACTCACCTTTAACTTGAAGAGGTCAATATTAGTAAATAACAAGTCCATATCATCATAATGCCATGATTAGGAAACTTGTATTGCAGATTATTATTGTGTCCCATGCACTTGGTCTTCTACTAAAACTAAACTGAATAAATAACAACTTGTTCCAAAAATGGTCTGGAAGTGCAATCTACAGAATGGCAGCAAAACAAATAAATAAAATGTAGATCCATCTTTGTAAACTGTATACTTGAAGGTTACAGAATGGATCACTCAATATGTTAATCTAAAAGAATGAGATCAGTAGTAAATTTTTGGAAGAATAAAACTTGTCTTAAGTCTGAAATTAAGTGTGTTGTTCTTAAAAGTTGTTTGGAGAGTATTAATTGACTTTGTTCAGACAAAGATCCTACTGGATTAGGCTTGTTTATAAAGCACAATTTTTCTTTCATTCTGTTAGTAAGGGATTAAATTTTATTAAAGGGTAGCTGTAATTTTGAAGCAAGAAAGTATTATCCAGATTTACTATTCCTAGATTAATAATATCATTGGTATTATCAAAATAGAATCACCTGCTTTATCAAGTGAGCCAGGTCAACATTCCAAGAGAGAATTACTAATGTGTTATTTTACATCATTTTGTTACTTTTTCCTAAAATATATAACAGATTCCATTTTACTCAAAAACTACTGTCAATGAATCTGTGATTTTAGCAATGTCAATTTAAAAAAGTACCGTTTTTACAAAATAGGCAATTGAAAGCATCTTAATAATTGAAACTGACTCATAAAAAAGGAACTACTTCATCATTACTTCCGTCTATTCAAAGACTTTCAAAACATTATGGCTTATGAAAATGTTAAATTATTTACATTTCTAAAGAATTGCCATCCTCCATATTGGAAGTAAAGAAACAGTCCTGCTGTTGAAAAGTTCTCAACCTGAAACTTCTTTCCATATCTGACCAAACAGATTTTTTTTTGTTTTGTTTTTTTAAAGAACTTTTCAGTGCTTCTCTTGTACTAATATTCTGTCATATGAATCAATGAAAATAAAATTCAGATATGTGTATTAGCAGTTTTTTCAAAGATCATGGTATTTTGAAACACAATATTACCATTATTTGAATTTTTGATGCTTGCTTGATGTTCTAGTGGATTCCAGTCATATAAAATTATACAGTATGCAAAAAAAAAAAAAAAAAAAAAAAAAAAATGAAAACAGTAAGAAAATAAAAAATTGTTTGTACAGTTGACTGTTGGAAAAGCATTCATCTCTTTCAAAAATCATTTGAACTGATTGAAATATTCAGAATATTTACTGCAAAATAGAAAATTTATAAAAATGCAAATGCAAAAATAAACTCTTGATTAAAAATAACAAACAATAATGAATACAATTTGTTGTTGTTTCATAATAATTTAGGAATTAAGATTGAAGAAGACAGTCTAGGTATGTACAGAGTATAGCATTACACATGAAGTTTGCAAATAGCATCCTTACCAAATGTAATTTATTTTTTGTTAATGCAGGCTCACTATCTAAAAAAAAAAAAAAAATGGAATGAAGAAATTTTTTTCAATCAGGTCTTTAGCATGTCACTTATTGTGAGTCTGCATTAATTCAGTTCTCAGGGTGAGGGCAACATTTAGGTAATGTTAGCCGTGACTAAATCACTAAACATTACTGTAGGTGACTGGTATGTATATTTCTTTTTGAACAGAGATTTTAGAAAGCAAATCAAGAAAATCGGTATTTCATATTAGCTACTTCTAATATAGATTGTCTGGCAACCTCTGATTTGCAGTAAGGGTAACAGAAGTGAACATTTGAGAGAACAAAAATATCTAACAAACTAGAGTAAGTTCTTTCTTTTGTGTCTATTCAAGAGTTCAATCTTATTTGGAATCATGTCATTTCCTTTTGAAAATAAACCTTTTAGTTAATTCTAATTAATTTAGTGATAGTGATCATTTAACGAATTAAGTTAGGCTATGTGGGTAATGCAAACCCAATTATTGAAAACTGCATAAATGAAAAAAATTGAACAGAAATTAACAAATAAATATTTAAATAAATAAAATTTGCTGCAGTTAAAAAAAATCAGTTACAAATATAAACCAAGTTCTGTTAAAAGAATATAATTTTACTACGAGTGACATTCTATTTACCAGCAAATATTTTTTTTTCATTTGCCGTCACCTCCCATGAGTTTGTTGAATTCTTCATTAGAATGTTTTTGCATCTTATGAAAAAAGTTACCTAATTTGTAACAACAGTGTAACATTTTTTCCTTAAACAATTCTCTTAACAATCAGAAAGTTTTTTACGTTTGATAATATAAATTTTTATTGTAATGTAAATGTATTTAAAGTACTCAATAGAGATTGACTCTATTGAGTCCTTTAGAAAGCACAGATGAAAAGTTTTTGTTTGTGTTTGGTATAAATACACTGTATTTAATTCATGATCCAAGTGATTACTTTGTTATTCTTAAACAAACAGTGATTACAAAAATGCAATTTTAACTGATTTTAAATGCAGATGTTATATTGTTCTAAAAAAAATCAAAGGGATATATTTTTAAAACATTAAAAAAAATAGAGAACCGATACAGGTTTTACTTTTTAATCAATCACTAACTGATCTGTAGATGTATAAAGAAAAAAGAAGAAAAATAAGCTATTTATTTAATTTTCAACAGTAGAAAAATTAAAAAAAAAAAAAAAAAAAAAAAAAAAAAAAAAAAAAGGATGTTTCTTTCAAAATATTTCAGAGTGGAAAAATTAAATTATATCACATTAAAAATTGAAGATGTCTTGAAGAAGGAAAAGGCCCGTTTAAAAGGGTCATAAATTTGTTTAACATACACTTTAAGTTTTTAAGTTTAAAAAGCAAGTTTGTAAAAAAAAAAAAAAAAAAAAAAAAAAAAAAAAAATCAAATCTTAATACTTTGAAAGAGGTCAAAACATTTGTCCGAAGGAAATAGGACGAGACATAGGCAACGAAGATGCAATATGAACAAAACAAGCCAACAAAAAAGAAAAACAAAACTAAAAAAGGATGGGTAAAAAAATGTTTTGAGATGTTTGAGTGTAGAGACACCTTGTAATATATTTTTTTTCGTCCCAGATTCAGTTCTTTTTCTCCTACAACTGCATCAAAGACAAGGGAAGCTGCACAACACCCAGAATGAGAAGCGTGGATTTGCCCACCACCACAACACAGACGAACCAAAATATTCAATTTTTTTATTTTTAAATTGTACACATCTATGAAAATAAAATGCATTTGAGTAGGCGATTGTATTTGCAGGTTTTATTCATTTTAATTTCAGACTATTCAGCCTGATTTCCCATGTAAGAGTTTATTTCTGACGGTCCCTTTTTAAAATAATTCAAAAAATTATCATTTTTTTAGTTTTTTTAATTAAAACAGATTTTTATTATTTCGCATAATGCTTTCTAATGAATATATTTTAATTTTATTGATGAAAGTCAAAAGGCAGAAAAAAATCGATTTTGCAAATACACGAAAACGGTAAAGTAAAGATGTCTGGCCTTAGATTAGAACTTGAACCAACCATGTTTAGTTTATAGAAACAATAAACATGGCTAACTTAAATGAGCCAACTCTCATCAGATTAACCGCGATATAATCAGAACAGAAGATAGATATAAAATCTGTGACTACGCACATTTCAATGCATATGAATGTGCGTGCATAAGTTATTGCAATGCTAAGTGCATCCTTCGCCATAAAAAGAATTGCAAAGATAAGCCGATTGTAATGATCCTCATCATACAACAAAGAACACTTTTAAAACTGAAAGGAAGAATAACGAAGAAGCAGCAACGTACTAAAAAGAAACAAAAAAATTTTACAAAAGAGATTAAACATGTAAAAAATATCATGCGACAAGTAAGTGTTGTTTATAATTCATTAATGAGAAATGAACAACGTAATCACGATGGAAATTTATTCAATTAAAAAAAATAAATAAAAAGAGAAGGAGAGAAAAGAAAAGTAAAAGAAAACCAGCACTTTCTCTCTCTTCCCTGAAGTGTGTAGGTGTAAAAAGGCGCTTAAAGATATTTAAAGTTAAATGTCACGTGGAATAAATTAGAAATACCAAAAAATATGAATTAAGAGTGTAAAAGAATTCTGCAAAAATAAAATGACAAAACTGATTAAAAAATAAAAGAAAACATCAAAGACACGTGCATCTGTAGTAATGTCATCTAACGTCTTTGTTTAAAAATTTTAAATTAAAATAAAAAAAAAAAGCGAAGTATACAAAGACTGAAGAAGAGAGCTTAATCGGGCATGGAATCTGAATAATAAACATGTTTTGTTAGATTCAAAGCATTTTTAAAATGTAGTATAACAAAATTTAACAGTAGTAAAAACAGAAACTAACATTTAATGCAGATAAACAATGATTACCGATTAAAATGAAATACTTCTTCAATTAGATTAGAAAATTTTTTAACACTCAACAGCATTTTTTTTTATTATATTTCTTCTCCAGAGAAAGTAAAATAAATTTATAAATAAATAGCAATTCAGTGAAAAAAATGACTTATTCATAAATTTTTCCTTTACGTAAGATCTTCCCATTTCACATGATCAACAAAACACTTGACTAAACTTCAATTCTGCTTGTTTTCTCTGGATAGAAGAAAATGACGCTCTGTCCTTGGGGAAATACGTCCATGCGAATTAAATTCATAACTTAGTCGAAGAAGAAGAAAAATATTCGTGATATGAATTCAAGTAAAAAAAAATGAAAAATAATTCTGCATTCGTCTGTCTGTCTAGCTAGCTAGCCTCTTAGTTCAATGAAGGGAGGATCTCTAAACTTTGTTAAGCAGAAGCTAATTACTTTTAGCTACTTAAACTATAACATAAACATGGCAATATTTTAAGTGGTTCCACTAAGGCAATAACAGAAAAAAAACTTTAGATAACTAGATTTCGCATAGTCATTTTTTAATTTATCGTTAGTTGTCATTGTTTCACTAACTTAAAAATCTCCTTTTTTAATGACTCAAACTAAAGAATGAAAATACGAGAAATCGGAAATTACGATATAAACGATATATCTGGTGCTGGTCAAATCTTTTGTCATAAAAAAAGGATTTATTTATTTTATAAGTATTCTCAGAATGTTTTTTAAATTACTCGTAAAATTCATTTTGGGAGCAATTTCTTTACTTTTTACTGACAGTCAAAGAAAGATTGAATAAAAAAAATTAATGCTGTCGGCGATTACGAATCTGGCGTATTTTCAGTATGAACGTATAAAAAGATTGTATTTTTTTTTTTTTGTGTGTGTTTGTTTCTGTTATTCAAGATAGGGACATAAAGTAAGTAAGAAAACTAGTAACACGAACACGCGTGTTGCAGGTAGTTTTTTGAACTCCCGGTTAGAATGAGAAAGATTGTCAAAAAAGAAAGCCAGCAAATAAATGTGCGTGCCGATGAAATTAAAAATAAATGCGTGGAAAATTTAAGAGTCAACAAAGGATTCTAATTTTAACGACTGGACTTTTATAAATTAGAGATTGAAAAAAGCGAAAGAAAGTGTCAGGACTTGGAATACACAGACTTTTTTCTAAAAAACTAATTTATTATTTTTCAATGATTGTAAGGGAAAATAAAAAGTAAAAATACTTCTTTAAAGAAAATACCCATTTTTTTTTAAATGAGAGTAAAAAGAAAAAGTTAAAAAAGGTAGGAAAGTAGATACAGATATACTCACTTTTTAAAGGTTTTCTCTAAATCTTTAATTTGCTTTCTACTAAATTCTTTGAACTCCGTGTAAGGGTTGAAGACTTTATTGGCACAAGGTGGAGGGGTATCTCCAGCTTCGATGGCATCACTGATATTTATTCGCCGATTTAATTTATTGGCCAGTTCATCAGTAGCCATGCTTTGAAGGTTCTGTGAGTTCTTTGGAGACAGTATTTAAAAAAAAAATAAAAATTGTGCGTGTGTGAAAATGTCTCTAGTTGTTTGTGGAGTCAGGCAGTCTCATTCACTTCCGACACACAAAAGCCCAATAATGTACAAGTTGCTAGTTACAGTGGATAAAAGTCAGCTGCTGGGGGTAAGTAAGTAGGTAGGTGTAAGTGTAGTGTAGAACCACTACAGATGGTCACGCTAATTTTTTTTCTTTCACGGCCTGCTGCTTGTGACACAGTCGTTTGCGATGAAAGGAAGAGTATGAACAATTTTGCCAGTGAAAACGAATTAATACGACGATGGATTGACGGCACAAAGTGTATTTCCTCCTTCGATGACGTCATCATGTTTTGACATCCGCCACTTTCTTTAGTTGGCACCACAAGATGAAGTAAAAAAAGTGGTTGAAAAGAAGGGAAGATCAATTTTTTTGTGTTTGTGATGATTTCTTATTTGAAAGCAATAAAATGTAAAGTTGACATAACTAACATTAAAATAAAATTAAATTAAAATTCTTCACCTGATTTACATTTGAATTCTTTATTTTTTGCTAAAAAATATCAAGTTATAATTTTTTTCTTTGTTTCATAATTTTCTCTCAGTTATAAAATCCAAATTATTTTCAGAAAAAAATTATAAGAGGTAAAAAAAAAATCACTTTATGGGATAAGAGAAGCTTGTTATTAAATATGAGACTTCTGAAGACTTTTTGTAAGGTTCTGCACATTGTTTTGAAATGTAGCTTATATTTTTAAGCCCAAATGTCACTAAAATAAATTCATTACATTTTGAGAAAGTTGAACTCACAATAAAATAATAAAAAATAAATAAAAGGTAAAAGTGGTATATAACTCTTGGCTATATTCATTATAGCAAAGGCAATAAATAGTGAAATAAAGGGTGAGGGAAAAGAGAAGATTATATCCTTTTTATCTGAATTTTTGAGATGAGAAATTATCATTATTATACACTCATTTCCAGTAAATCAGTGTATAAAAGAGAAAGATCTTGTTTGAAAATTAAAAAGTAAATTGGAGTCTTTCAGAAATATTTCCTTAAAATAATTTCTAAAAAAATTCTATGTACTTTTCAAGTATTTGTTTTCTATAATTTTCAAAATCTAATATATCTTCCAAACAAGACTTTGCTGTGATGTGTAATAAAAAATCTCTAAATTATAATGATAGAGTAATTACTGGAAATCTAAGAAAGACAATAAATAAAATGACAACTGTTTTGATTATAAAGGATCATCTATTTATCTCAAATAATATCTATACTCATAATAATGATGATATGCAAATCTATGGTGTTTTTCCCAGATAACAATTTTGATTAACACCTTAACACTTAACCTAAACAGGGTGTTTTTTTTATTGTGCACTTATTGTTCAATGTGAAATTGAAACAGAAAGAAATTGTTTATTTTTACAATAATTTCTGTGAAAAGGAAGATAGGTATAGGAGCTTGCTCAAAATATTTTTTGAGTGCCTAAAATATTAATCTAGTTAGAAAAAATGATCATAAGAAAATGAAGATTTACTGTAGTAGGTGAAGTTATAAAAGTTCTTGGTAGAGAGCAAAGTTCATGAAGTATTGTCAAATTTTGTTGAGCCATTTGGGAGTTGATAAGTCGACACAGTAGATATGTCCATTTATTAAATGGAAAGAATTGCTTCTTTTTTTTTTTTTTAAATGTTGTTCAATATAAGGCCCAAGAGCAACTCAAGTAGAAAGTTACCGAGGAGAGATTACCTGCCAGCTTCCAGTCATCTAGATTTTTGGTGGTGCTCACACAAACCGTGGTATTGTCTGTATATATATTTATTAGTGATCTGAGAATGTCTTAGGTAGATCATTAATATATAGCAGAGAGAGAGAGTCTTCAGTGACACCTGGATTGATTGTATGGGCTTCTGATAAATGAATATCATTTGTGGTAAACTTTCAGAAGTTGGCACAGCCTTATAGAATTATAGTGGAAGAGTGTGAGTTGACATCATATTACTGAGGGAAAATGTGTGGTTGCATGTTTCTTCAGACTAGCATGTTCAGAATTATCTGTTTTAAATTTTCATATGTTGTCATAGAGTTCTTTGAGGGCCACTGAGTATTTCAGAATTCAGTGTCCTCTTTTCTCAACTTACTGCTAAAGTTAAATGTTCTGTTGACGGCATCTCTCCAGACTACGCAAACATGAACTGTATTGTGAGGAATTAAAACAAATGACCACTTTCATTTTATTTGTGCTGGCGAATAACTTTGAGGAGTCCTTTTCCTTTATTTTTCCAGTACATTCTTTTTTTTTTATCCCAAATCAGACAATGTGTTGCTTCAGTCTTTTTAGCTTATAAGATTGAAAGTATGATGTCATTATTGTAAGTATTTCGAGTTTATTATAACTGGTTTTTCTATCATTATTTTGGGATTTTATGAAAATACATCAATAAATATATATCCCAATAATGAAAAATGCATTTGTTTTACACAACAAATATTTGTTTTTAAGATAATTTCCTTCCTTGTTAATATGCCTATTCCAATGTTTCTCCATTAATCACATAGATCAAACATTATACAGTAGAAATTTCAGATCAAAATTTAAATAATAAATATATATGGCTATGCACTTATTGATTCCTCTTGATATGTTGATGGAGATTGTATTTGACTGCAGTAAGGCAAATGAAATTAATATAAAAGTCAAACGCATTAACATTTTTGTTAGGTTATACAAATAGTAGAGTGATTTCCCTAAAACTCTTACATTAAAGTGCATTAGATGCATCAGAAATTAACTTAAAGGTTTTGAAGGATATTAAATGCTAATTGTAATTATAAATTGCAAACATGGTTAGTGCAATCCACCCATAAATTTTTCACTAAAGGACAATATGAACAGAAATTTTAGTCTGTCTTGCCAGTATTATTTCATGGATTTATTTCTTTAATAATGTCAAATTTTTAAAGATATGAACCAATAAAAGTAGAAAGTTGTAAGGTGTTTAGGGGTTTTCATAAATATCTCTATTATATGAATGAGAAAAAATTGTGTTATTTGTAATGTTGGGAAGTTGATATTTCATCTATAAATGTAACTATATAAATTTTCAATATAATTTTTTATTTAAATTCCTTAAAATTTCTCCTATGTATTATTTGTGGATATTATTTCAGGTGATAGAATAAATTCTTCTTTCAAGTTTTAGCTATTATTTTGTTTTGTATCAATTAAGTTTTTATTGTTTTTGAATTAGTTGTAATGAATATTGTTAAGCTTAGATAAATTCTTTTCAATTGTACTTGTGATAGAGTTGCTTGGGTAGAATAATATATTTTGATTCATTGGATTTGTCAGAATGGTCCACTCTTCTATTTTGAAATATTTTATGAGCCTCTTATTTTGCATTGAATATGAAACAATTAGGTTAGCTTAAAATTATTTTAATAGAATCCAATAATTATTCTGGATATTATTGTTATTGTGAGAATAAAAAATTATGAGATCATTTCTATTAGTTGATTTGTGATGGACATTTAGTTTTAGTTGTCAGTAACATGATTCTAGGAAACTAAAGTGCTATTTGTTTCTGTTTTGTAAATGAATTGTCATATGCTCAACTTTGTTTAGTCTATCTACAAGGTCAGGTAATATAGTTTTGCAGTATAAAAGAAAAAAATACTTAAATTTAAAAGTTTAACATTTCAGTGTCCTCTCTCGTTCATTTGGCTGTGTAAACCATCACTTTAGTGTAATGAAGTCCTAAAGGATAAAACACATCACACAATTTTTTTTTATTATAAATAAACCAATTCTTTCTGTTTCAATTCCACACTGAGTAAGAGCCCTTTTTTGTGTATCTAATGAGCCAACAAATTTTATAAGTTTTTTTCTATGTGGGAAAATTCAATTTGTTTGTAAAATTTTAATTTTTCTCTTAAATATTTTGTATTCATTAAAAAACATTTCGTTAGCAGATAAATTAAATATTTTTTATTTTCTTTAGTAGAACTGGATTACAATATTTTGTTCATTTTTTATATAAGTAAAGAATGTAAGATTTGAAATAAATATAAATATAGTTTAGTTTTTAAAGAGAGCAAGATTTGAAATAAATATAAGTTTAGTATTTTGAGTAGTTAATAATAATCCATTAACCAATAGGTATTTATGATTTTTTTGTGTCTAAAGACATGATTGGAATTATATTAATGAGGTATTTGCAAAAGGTACTGATATTCAGAGAACTTAAAATGATTACTTAGCTACTTATTTTAGTGCATCATTTTACTTACATGCCATGTGATGCAAACAATAGTGCATTATTTAAAAAAATTAGCCATATATCTAAAAAATATAAAATAAAAATATCTATAAAAATAAATAAATAAAAAGATCTATAAAAAGATACTGTTGATTATTTAATCAACAGTATCTTTTTATAGATATTTTTCGCTTGCCAACAAAAACATTTTATATTTATATAAGTAGCGAAGTAATTATTCTAAGTAATGTGATTAATTGAAATAAGTGTTGTTTAATTTATTGTATTTTCAGAACTTCAAATTAATAATGAAGGTTACTTTAGACTTTGTAGTTCTTCTCCATTAAAACACAGATACTACAATTAGATCATAAACCAAAGACTAGAAAAATATCTTCAGCTGCTTTATCAAAACCCAAATAAATTTCCCATCTTTAAATTTACAATCAAATATTTCTGAGATAAAATTAATGAAAAAAAGGTTAAAGATATCAATGGCTATTTTAGCTCCAAGTAACCCTTGTAAATAGAAAGCAATCAGTAATTGTATGTGTATATTTTTTCCAACAAAAACAAGACAATGAACGGTCAATTTTGTAGATCCTGGCAACACAGAGAAATTGAAAAAAAAAAAAGAGTGAAAATATGAAATTAATTAGGATTTAATAATAAAAAAATGTAGCAGTTGAATCAGACTTGAATGTCTTGATTATTTTTCTTTTCATTAAAGCAAGCAAACATAAAAAGATGAATTCATTTAATTAATTATTTATCAAACTAAGTATTCAGTTGATAGAAAAATAGAAATGACTGAGTGGGATAAATCTTTCCCTGACCTCTGATAGATTTGAAGTGGTTTTGTTAGCTTCTGATATTATTATTAAGGTTTTGGAATCTTTTGTTCAGGCATTGAAAGACAGCTGCATGATATTAAAGTGAATAGGATGTTTAATATAGTTAGAAAAAAGAAAACAATAAATCACTGATTAAGCCACGCCTTTTTCCATTATCTCTATACAAGGCTTGTTCCCAAGTGTCACTTGAATTTAGATTCCTGGTCCTGGGGGTGAGGTTTTTCCCTGAGGATTGGTTCAGAAAATAAGATAGGATTTACAAACATATCAGAAATGAGTTAGGGAAAATTTTCTAACTTCTTCATTTTCAGTGTTCAAAGCAATGAATTAAAAAATTAGACTGATATCTAAGATATTTCTCATTGGTTTCAGTGGTTGGTTTTTGAATTTGAAAAAGCCAGAATTTTAAATGTTAATTTTCAAATCAGGTAGCCCTCTACACTTAGAATATTGGTGCAGTACAATCTTTCTACTCATTATTTTTCTCATTTAGCTTTGTGCTATAGTAAGATAAACTTTGTAAATATCCAAAGCACTAATTATAATTTGCACAAATCATGAATAGTTTTCTTTTCTTTTTATAACATATTATACATATGTGCTATATAAAATCTATTATATCCTTATATAATGCAAGTAATTACCAATTTTATTATAATACTGATATGCATTATATACATTTCAAGTATAAATAAATGTAAGTAAATACTGAATTTGATTACTAATTCATTTACATATATATATATATATATATATGAAACACATATAATAAAACTAATAAGTTGTAAAATGGACATTAATATATAAACCAGTTTATCTATGTCATAAGAAAAACATGACAGAAATATTTAATTTTGTATCAAAAACATTTCATGGATTTTCTTATTGATATATCAGGAATATTGAACTAAAGAATTAACATTCCATTCACTAATTAAGATTTCTACATTACCAGAATGAGTATTTGTAATAGAGTTAATTCTCTTGTAGCCAATAGAAACCAATCGTGTTTCAATAAAGCATAATGTCTGGGGTGACTAGTACTCAGAGTTTGTTACACCATGTGTTGATACAGATATGCACACAATACATTGTGTGCATATAATTGTCATTCACTGTTACTGTCCAACATGATATATAATACAGAGTCTTTATGTGCATACACATTGAATTTTATGTATGTTGATGACTATTAACTCTGTTGTCATATGTTATTTTACAATCTAAGGTTCCATTTAATGTCAAGTGATTCAATAAGCAATTCAAGTTTTCTGCCTTTTATTAGTTTTTTCCAGTTGATAAATGATGATCATAAAGAAATAACATTGAAAGAAAGCTAACATGAAATAAAATGCAAATGTGTTAGTAACTTTGTCTTCTATTTAGTAATAAGATAGTGTGTTGTCACAGCAACATAAGATGTGGTTGTTTTGTAATGCTATAAACATGAAATATATCATTACTAAATGATACCAGGTATATAAAATCACATTATGTTTAACCATATTAAAATTACGATGAATGTAGGAATTAAAACTCAGGATGAAAATATGAGTGGATCAGTAGATAAAATAAACAAGAAGGTATGCCTCTGTTTCTTTCTTTCTTTTTTAAACTATCCTCATTTATATTGTTACTTTCTTTACATTTTCCCAGTCCCTTTTTAGGTAAGATATTTTATCTGATGTAATATCTAATGGAAATCAATTCTGTTTATAATTTACTTTATGTCCTGGTGATTTCTTATAAAGTCACCAAGTCACAAAGTTTGATAATCATTAAGCATTGATTTTTGGCGGTATTTTTTTGTCTGTTACTATAAACTCATTTTGTGAATGGTTTCTCCTCCCTACTCTCCATTATAAGTTTTGATGAGTTCTGTAGTCTCTTTTCCTAATTTTTTTTTTCTGTAAACCATGTTGCATTGTGGGCCCACAATCTTTTTATCTCCCATTCTGATAAAAATGAATTTTTTTTTGTTAGTGACTCCCATAATTTCCACATTTGGCTACACTATTTTCTAGTAAAGTTTTCCTTCTTCTTACTATTACTTATTTATTTTCAAGTCTTTTTCATTTTCTCTTGTATTGAAACAAGAATATTGTATATTTTGTTCATTTCTTAATGGAAACCTAGGTTTTGTTGCTTCTGATATTTTACAGACCACATATATTCTATTTTTTCTATCATGTCTGATATAAGGTGACCATTTTTCTATATCCACTCATCAGCTTAAGGGATATATTCAAGGTTTGACAGAGCCCTTTGCCTTGGTACTTTTTCCTATTGTGGTCAGTAAAATGTTAAGACAGGTGATTGTCTTAAGTGCTACTTATTGAAGTATTTGAGATAGATGTTTGCTATCACTTGTGATAATGTTCCTATTCCTTTTTTTTCCTGTTAATTCCTATCAGGTTATTTCCAAAGAGTTTCAAATAAGTCAAGACCTGAGAGTTAACTTTGTTGTTTAAGTTTGGCATTAAGCTTGTAGCAAAGATCTTTTTCAGTTTTGAAAAATAGTGAAAGAAAAAGAAAAGAAAACTTACATTGAATTTTTTTTTTATTTTCATGTCTCTTCAGGATATAGGTGATCATGGCTCTTTACAGCTTTCTTTCTTTTTAATATCTGTGAATTTTTATGACTTCTCGGGATAGATAGTGGAGTAGTTTCCCATTGCTTTGAGTTTGTAATAGGCATTCTCCTAGACTGGTTGCCACCCAAGGCTCAAAAACCAGTCTACTGTGCAAACTGGTGAGAGAAGAGAAGGATTCATGACTTTCCCAAGAACAATAGTGTGAAAATGAATGTAACAGACTAAGTGAAAATCTACACATTCTACATTGAATATTAGCAACTCAAAAACTCTCAAATAAAAGTTTAAAGTATCTGGTCTTGGAAACTAATTTTTTTTTTTTTTTAATTTATGCATTTATAAAATCAAGTGTTGTCACTCATTTAATGAATATTAGATATAATATTTTTGTTAGATTGAAAGATATGTCAGTGTGCAGGACTCAAGCTTGTGATAATTCTATTAGTTTAAGTCAATGAAGATCTTCTCATTTGAAGAAAATGTCTCTAAAGGATGGCAAAAATTAAAATCATGTTATCCATTTGATTTATTCTTGCTTACACTTTTCCATTAGAGTTGTCCGATAATATTTAGAGAAAGCTAAAAGTTTCTTGAGAGAAAAAAAAAAGATATTTGGTTAGATTTTGTGCTGAGAATTTTTCAATAGCTGCTTATGTTTTCTTTTATAAAGTTAGTGAGGTAAATGTTGATGATCGTTATTAAAATACTTGAAATATTTGAACACATACACTACAGGAAAATTTATTATGCAACTCAATGTTTTCACAATAGAATTTATATTCAGTTGATGTTAGTAAATTTTTAAGGTATATTTATATGAGAAACATATTGTACAAGTTTCAGCTTATATCAATCCATATTAAAAATATTGATAAGAACTTACTTGGGAGTTGTCATGTTTTATTATGTAAAGTGCAACATTTTTATTTATCAATAAATGCCAAAGAAACATTATTTTACAGGTTAATTTGACATTCTATAAACTTCAGGCTTTCATCCACTGATTTTGTTAAATTTTTTACTATTTCAACCATAACATTACTTGGAGTGGTTTTACTGCTCTCCAAAAATGCATTCAGTCTTGATTGTTTTGCACAATTTCTAATATTGTGTTCCCATTTTGACTTCTGTTCTCTTTTGACTTTATATCCCATGAAAATCTTATATATATATATATATATATATATATGAAATAAAAAAAAAATATTAACAACTATAATATATGATAATACATATTTATTTACAACCATTGAGCTGTATCATAAAATCTCACACCACCAAATAAATCCTTGTAAATATTTTAATAAATACAGTGGAAATTCACATGGTATATTTATCATATAAGTATATGCTGAAAACTTTACTAACATTAGTTAGTTAATACTAATTTTATTATATAGGCATTGTATTGCATAATAAAATCCAGTAGTGTATATGCAAATCTGGCAGATGGTTGAATAAAATTTCATTCTCACCATTAAAATGAAAGAAGCAATTCAAATCTTTATTTGGATGTTTTACTAATATAGTAATCAAAAATTCAACTCCAGCCATTTTAAAAATGTTTGTTATATATAGCATCATAAGTAAATTCTTAAACAACAATACATAAGTCAGTCAAGACTACCAGTAAAATGTTGAAGTGGATTAAGATAAAAATAAAGTGGTACTAGTTTACATTTACAGACAACAAAATCTGATGAATAAATATCATTCCACTAAATGAAATATGAAAGATGCAATAATAAATTCCAGTTGAAGAAACTAAAAATTGAATTATTTTTATATTTGGAAACAAATTGAGTAATGCCATAAGATCCTTTGTAATAAATGCTAAAGGAAAACAACAAAGTTCTTGTCTGAATTTTGTTATAGGGAATGTGGAAGGCACATAAAGAAAAAAAAAAAAAAAAAAAAAAAAATACAATTTTTTAAATCATTATAAAATTTTTTTATTTGTTTTTTGACTTATTTCCTCATTTTTATCCCCATGACCATTTCCTCTCCAACCTTGCCTGTGTGTTTTGTTCTAAAATGTTGATGAATTTTACTTCAGAAGTACAGGTGCATCTCTTCCTTCATGCATTCCATTCATTGTTTTTTGGCCCCTAAATTTATTGTAGCTATTTTCTGCACTGATCTCATGATCACACCTTGAGTACTGTACACATTACCAGGTCCATGGGTTCTTAAATTCACTACCTATTGTTTTTTTAATAGTGATATCCACACTCTACTAATGCCAATACACAATTTGCTTATTGGGTAATTTAAGCAGAGTATATAGATATATTCCTGCAGTCTTTTTTTACCACTGCTTCTCTATTATTTTGACCTCATTTCACAAGCATTGGTTACCCCCCCCCCCCCAGATATAGTCAACTATACTAGATTTTAAAGTGTCTCCACACATTGCAGTTTTCTGGCGTTCCTCAAGTTTTATTTATAGTGAGTGCCCATTTTTACTTTTGTAATCTCAGCCACAACTGCTTGGACTATTATACATGCAGTTCTTGGTCATGACTAGATTTTGTTTTTGCATCTGCTGCTGACAAACTTTGCAGGATTGCCATTTTTTTTTAGTGTCATTTATCCCTCATTTGTATCGGTCTGCTTTACTCAGTAAGCTTGTAAGCAGCAAATGCTCCTCTTTTTGTACTGCATGAGTGGTTGGAATTTGTAATTTAGATACTATCTAACACAGCTGTTTGAGGTTTCCTATAGCCCCACTGAACTTAAATAAAGTCAATTCAGGTTTGCTATGGTAAAAATTTCCTATCCCAAGTAAAAATCATCACCAAAATGGCAAAAATCATTTTGTCACAGCTTATTTTCTCTCAAAAAATGGATTTTCATACTTTTATAGGGGTAAAATATTAAAAAAAAAATGATTGTTTTATCACCTAAACAAATATCAAGGAAACTTTTGATCTGAACCCCATGAAACTAGGTATTTTTTGAAAGCAAACAATATGTTCTTTCATTTAAAAGTAAAATTGGCTGGTGTAAATGACTCAAATTTTTTTTTCAGGCAGTAAAATGTGAAAAAAATAGTGAGAATTTTGCATGTTTTCTAGTTCTAAACAAAAATTTTCCCCATTAATGGGAAATTAACCAATTTTTTTGGAAAATCAGAAAGCTTAAATCATAATCAAACTATTTCAGGCATAAAATTGAGAGTTTTGAAGGAAATCAACATTCCTAGGGGGTCAAAATGCGACAAAGTCCATTGGTAATTTTCAATTATATGACTGCCAGTGGTTAAAAAATTGACACCCGGCCACAGAAAAAGGCGAAAGATTTATCTACAATTCCTGACCACCAGCAACCAAAATTTTTTTTTCCCAAAAAATAGCAGTGATAAGGAAAATTAAACCAAATTGACTAACATCTATGGGTCAAAGGTCAGCCAGCAAGAAATGTTTAGAACAAGTTGTAATAAAATCCACCACTCCCAGATAAGAGCAAAGAGTGAAAAAGAAAGGGTCAACATTACTAGGGCTTGATATAACTTATGTTTAAACAATGGTTTGATGTGTTTTGTTTTGTTTTTAACACCCTGTGACCCGGGTGATGACAACAACAGATGACATTGTTTTTTTTCGCTGCATATCTTTTGTATTTCCCATCGCTGGGCCATTTAGTTGTTCCTTTTATTCAATGATGTTCACGCCAAATGAAAGAGAAAGGAACAAAGTTTGAATATTATTTTAAAATGAAAATAAATATTTATCATAACCCCCCCCCCCAAAAAAAAAACAGTGATTTTTCTCAGAAAATTGGGCATAATTTCTTAATGCTAACTGCAGAGTGACATTTTCCACAGCCAAATCGAAGATTAATTACCAGTGAATAATTCCATGTACAAACAATAATCGTCTGGATCCTATAACGTCACCTGAAAAGGTCCAGAAGTTTACTGATTGATCGAAAACATGTGCATAATTGTGTTTTTCATGGTCAGTTTCCATTATTTCATCTTGATGTCATCATTTTCGGACAGCCAAGTCATCAAGGATTCAGGAAAACAGTTTGGCATAGGTTTTCTTTAAGAACTTTACATTCTATGAGGTGTTTAAAATGTTACTGACGAATGAGATTTTTCACCGAATATTTCGTTTACGCGCCATGTTGAATTTTCCTATATGACAAAAACAAGGCTTTTAAACAGCTGCACTAAGCAATGATTGCAATGTATAGATGTCCTAAAGTCCATGTTTAGTACATTAAGAAAAGCTGACTCATTGTTCTTTTCTTTAGTCAACTGCATCAAAGATCATATAGAGTTCACATGGCCTAACAGAACTTTTATATTTTCTTGGTGAAGCCAGAGTTATCATTTATGCATCTTAGCCAGACAGTTTTCCTAAAAACTATTTCCTCAAATGATATATTCACCATTAGTGGAGATAATAATGATTGTCATCATATATTTTAGATTCCAATTCATACACAAACTATCGGCATTTCCATTTGATTATTTATTGGGATGCTGATGCATTCCCCCAAGTGTTGTATTGGATCCCAGTTTTTTTTTTAATTGCTGACATGGCCTCATCTAGCAAATAAACTCACTAGGTTAAAGGATGGGTGGTGGGTTTTCTTTGTTTCTGCAAAATGAGAAAAGTTGTTTACATGAGATAGGAATTTGCTTCTCATTGGGGGTGGGGGGGAAAGATCTATATCCCCCACTATATCTATCTAATGGATAACATGCTGACTCTTGACATCTGATGATCAGTCTTAGAAGATCCTTTATGGATTTTGAGAAGGTTGTACAAGTGGTAGCTTACTATGACATTCAACTGTGTATTCATTTGTGTCAAAGTGCTTTTGTGAATCATTGTGTAGAAACAAACAAAAGAAACTAGTCTCAAGAAAACCATATACAGTGTGGGGGGGAGGTTTTAATTTAATAAAATATTTTAAACACTATTTACAAGTTTGGCTATTTGATTTTACTTTTTCTAATTCTTTATAGATCAACTTGTATAAATTATTCTTTCTGATACTAATGTTAGAGAGTGGATTGCTTATGCTTTTTGTCCATTAGTTTATTCATTTTAAAAAATAACAATATACAAAAGAATATTCAATATAAATTCATGTTGGAGGCAAGATTCAAAAGAAATCACACACACACACACACAATCATTTACAAACTTGAGCTTCAACATTCATTTTATGTATAGAAATTGAAGAGTGATAGTTGAGTGTGATTGTTTTTTTTACTTTTTACACAAATTGAGAACTTTAAAAATTAAATTACTGCAAACTAAGTGAAAATATTTAATATATTTTGTAAACTACATCTATTGGATGCTTTGGTACACATCATCAGTAATGTTTCTAGCCGAGGTTAGGGGTTTTGGGCCTTTCAACATCATACCCAGTGTCCCAGCTAATTTTTACTTATAACAATATTTGTAACATTGATGAAATAAAAGAGAGTCAAGAAGATATCGAAAGGTACTTGGCTGGATCCACTTCCCAAAATCTTGTCAAATGATCAAATAGGATTTCCTTTTTTAAGGGCTTCTTAGTTAGAATGAGACCATTTCAGCAACCCCTTCAGATAATGTAAGTAATAAAAATTAGTATACAATATTTTAAGTTATATAATTATACTTCAATAATTTACTGATTTTTAAAATCATCTGTGTTAAGTAAAAATAAAATAATACCTGATGTTTTGCTTATTTTCTATTGTTATGAATAAGAATATCTTAATGCACTGGATTTCATAAATCATGTTCTATATGACATGTCCCTTCAGAATGTTGGCAATCTCCACAATTTCCTGTCCTTTGTAGCTC
Source organism: Acanthosepion lycidas (assembly GCA_963932145.1). Classification (NCBI taxonomy): domain Eukaryota; kingdom Metazoa; phylum Mollusca; class Cephalopoda; order Sepiida; family Sepiidae; genus Acanthosepion; species Acanthosepion lycidas. The sequence goes on along the minus strand of OZ010601.1, from coordinate 42,817,156 downwards.
TTAATAAATTTTGTCTTTTTGTTATCTTTCCTAAACCTTGTTCCACCAGCCATTTACCCAAGCTTGCTATGTAGGTTATGCATTGTTTTCCTCTGTCCTTCTTCCTTTCAATGTCCTGTGAGTATCAAATTCTTCAATCCCCTTTTCCTCATTATGTGCCCTAGAAATTCCAATTACCTCTTGATAAAATGTGTCTTTTTTGTTTCCATTTTCTCTAAAACTTTGTTGGGCCCATGGCATTTTCAGCATCCTTCTGTTGCTTTAAGTTTCTTCATCTGTGAGGAGATTGTCTAGCATCCACTACCATGTAAGAGGAGTGTTATAACAATAGTTCAGCACTTTTTCTGTTTCTAACAAAATTTTTCTGTTTCTTAATACATTGCTTAACTTTGGGAATGTATCTTCTGCTATCCCAATGTACATTTGGATTTCAGTGTCACATTATGTCCTGTTAAAACACTTCACAAATATTTAAAATCTTGTATGTGTCTTTAGTATCTCCAATTTGTAATTTGCATGTTGGGCTGTTCCTTTTGATAACAACCATGCAATCTGTTTTCTTGCAATTGAAGTTTAGTTCTTTTTTCTGGTTTTCCTTCACTAACTTCTGTAGTTCTTGTAGTTTCCTTTCTATGTCTGCTATCAAGACTGGGTCATCTGCATATTTTATGTTGTTAAGATTGTGGCTGCAAATAATGAATCCAAGTACGATTTCTAATTCTCTCAGAATCGATCACTGTATAAGTTGAAAAAGGCAAGAAGACACATCCTTGTCTTATACTCATTTCTATTTTGGTATATTTACTGAATTCATTTTCCATGCATATACAGGCAGTTTGCTGCCAGTATAGGCTCTGGATTATGCTAATATCCTTCCCAAATGTGCCAAGGTTACCTAGCAATATAGAAAAATCATTTTGAAATTAAAAGTGGATGGACATACAATTTTGTTTGCATACTAGATACTTGCAAAGAATAAAGATAATGGAAGAAAGGAAGGAAATATGGTAAAAGAAAAATTAAAATTTTAATTTTCTTTCTTAATTTAAAAAAAAAAAAAAAAAAAAAAAAAAAAAATTGGAATATCAGGTGAAAATTATGAATATACAAAATTAATTGTAACTAATTCATATAATATTGTAGTTTTTTCATTTTACAGTAGTCAATAGCAATAACTGTTTCTCTGGTAGAAAAAAACAAAACATCACTTTAACTTCACACATTAACCAAGTTTACAAATTTAACCAGCTTAAAAGGAAAATCTAGACAATTTTATAAAACAGAATGCAACCAATAGATATAGGAACAAATTCACCAGAAAAAAAAAAAAATTTTTTGTAAATGTTGAGTTGTTATATTCAATTTTATTGTTTTCTATAAAATAAGAAAAACAAGCTCTTTACAAACCTCATTATTTCAAAATATATATATATATATATATATATATATATTTATGAAATGCATAAAGTCCGACAATTATTTTAAGACATTTTTATGTTTATACATACAAATATTTAAGTAAATGCTCTGTTTATAATAAATAGTATTAAATAACATTTACTGGCCTGAATGTCCGAGAAATTTTTTCGGAGGACGAATATTTTCTATGAAAATTTCTCAGACATTCAGGCAGGTAAATGTTATTTAATACTGTTTATTATAAACAGAGCATTTACTTAAATATTTGTATCTATAAAAAGAATGTTAAACATAAAAATGTCTTAATATATATATATATATATATATATTCAAAAAGTGTGGTTGATTCTGCACAAAGCCTTCACCACGATAATCAAATCGTGTGCTGGTGCCTGGGCTGTTGGTTCTTAGGAACAGAGCTGCTTGACTCTCATATATCGAATACGATGGGAGAGTCCAACATATATATGGTACTTAGGCAGCATGAATTCATACAAACAAGTTTTTTAAATTCATCAGACAAGATCTGCCTATTTAAATTTTTTATTATATTTTCCAGTTTTCAAATAAGATGTTAATATAGATAAACTGTTCAAAGTTCATGTATCCTTTTTCTGTTTTGCTCAAGTACTTCCGACTCCGTCATTATCAGTATGATAAACAAGATTTTGTTGACTACATCCGTTTTTTTTTTTTTTAGATTGTTGGAGTTGGAAATAATTCAGTGACCTCATATGTAACTGCTAAACTGAAAAGCATGTATTGATTATTTATGTTATTTTTTGTATGCATATTAAATATTATATATATTTCAATATAGAATATCCTGTAGAAAAAGATATTTTATGTCAGTTGTTTCTTTTGTATTACAATGCCTGCTATAATTTTGAATCTGGCTTTGCAGTGTGATGTATTCTCTCCCTCTCTATATATATATATATATATACACATATATACACACACACACACACACACAGTGAGGGGGGGAAACATTTGTACACATACAAATTTTTAGTTTATTGTATTTCCAACTAATAAATAAACATATTTTTCATATAATTAACTACACAGATGCATAATAACTAAATATACATAGAAAAAAGAAAAAAAAATTGATTTAATAGAAATAAATGTCATTTATCCATTTTATTAGGTGAAATGTAATTCAGTTGTTATGCATCTGTGTACAGTTAATTATATGAAAAGTATGCTTATTCATTAGTTGGAAATACAATAAATTAAAAATTTGTATGTGTGTAAATATTTGTCCCACCCCCGCTATATATGTAACAAATAGAAAAGGAAATAGACTAATAAAGTTGAGATTGGTCGTTAAAATGTAAATAGCTCTTTTAGATGTAAAAGATCTTGTTAAATAAATAAAAATGGAGTACAACAAAAAATTCAACTCCAATGATTTTATTATCAAAATTTGTGGATAACTCTAAATCTGGAGTGATTTAGAGATGATTTTTATAGGTGTTAATACTCTCTTATAATTACAATATATATGTGTGTGTGTGTGTGTGTGTGTGTGTGTGAATAAGTGAACACAATTTTCATGTTATTAGGCATTTGTTTTTAAGAATTATTGTTGTTATTACAGCATCCGTAGTCTGTACAAAAGTTTCAAAAATTTCTTTTTCGAACTTTATGAAAATTCCTTTCTACTGAAATTATTCTTGTAAATATTCATCCATATTTAAAATCCTTTCCTTGGTTTTATTTCCATGAAGTAGAGATAAAAATATTACTTTTTTGCTGCATAATTTAAAAAATTGAATATTTAACTTCTAAAATGAAACTTAGAGAGATAATTACTGCCTGATTTTCTATAAGAAACAGAATCAAGAAATTTTATTCATTTTTTGATATTCAGGAAATCATAACAAAGGAAACCCTGTAAATTTGAGTTGCTTTTATTTTTTTGTCAGAATAGAATTCATTTGTTGACAATTTATAGAAATTTTGTCAATTGGATGGAGGCAAGTGTTTTATAAATGAAGTACTAATATTATCTTAATTCATTAAAGGAATTTAATATTGCAAGAGAAAAAAAAAATGGAGAAGTTGTGATATGTGACATTTTCAGGATTTTATTTTTTTTTAGTCATTTTTAGGGCAAACAGTATTTTAATACTTTAATGTAAAATATTTTTATAAAAACCAAACAGTTAATACTTGCATTATATAATATCAAAGAAACATCTTAATATCTTATGAGTTTTTTTAAAAGATAGTATATCACAGTTGTATTTTCTTTAAATGAATCGATAAAAAGTATGGCAAGGATCTTCAAAACTAATATTTATCAGTAAATACTGACCTGAGAACTAAAAACCAGCAGAAATATTTGACAATAGCTTGAAAAGTAATTTCAGGTTTTGAAACAGTGTATGCACATTGTATTCTTTATATTAGCAACTCTTTACATTTTAGTGATATTTTCATGTAATTCAGTTTATCTCCAAATCCTATTTCAGAGATGTATATGTTGTTCAAATTGTTAATTTTAAACATGAGTTTACAATGTGAATCAATACAAGATTTTCCTCGACTTACAAAATTAGAAACTAAAAATGTAAACCAACCTCTAAAAAAAGTCTAGTTGTTTTATTTATATGATTTTTGATTCAAGAAATATCAGATTCAAGTATTTTGTAGCACCAACAACAGTAAGGAATTTTAATTTTTTTTTTTTTTTTTTTTTTAGATTGGCTTAAATTAAGTAGATAGATTATTGTCAGTCTTTAAATTATTAATAAAAATATTGTATGTTAAAAAAAAAAAAAAAATGCCCAAATTAAGGGTTTCCTTTGATTAAGCCAAACCCACATTCCTGGTTTATTTAATGAATTTAATATAAAAGGAGTAATAGATAAAAATTACTTATCTATCTGAAAACAGGTCAAGAAACCCAAAGAATGGAAACAATAAAACAAAATGTCCTAATAAAAACAAATGTTAGTTCTAATTAGATCTCATTTTCTTTTCCATTTTGAAATATATAGGGATTATAAACAGGTAAAAAGTTCTGGTTGATGGGCTTTATTCATGATATAATAGATGTTTTTTTTAATGATCTCCAAATACTGTCAATGTCATTGCTAAAAAAAATGCCATATTTAGTAAATATTTCCCTAAAAATGTTTAATTTAATCAGATTATGTTTTCATTGGATGTGTTGTGATTCTGAAATAAATGAGAAAAAGTTAAATCAGAAAAAAATATTCAAGATGGTACAATAAAAATAATTAGAAAATGTAAAAATGTTAACAGTCAAACAAAGAAAACTCAATACAAAGTTAACTTTTGACATGTCTGATCTATTTATACAAATCATAGCAGGTATTTATTGGTATAAAATTCTTGCTTCTAATAAAGAAATTATGAGCCAAATCAAAAACTATTTTAAGAAACCATTTTCTTTTTAATTTGAAGCTTCTAGAAAACATTAAAGTATTTGTTACTGAAATAAACAAATTTCACTTATTGATAAATTTAATTATCTAATTCATAGTTTAATGGATCAAGCAGTTTTTCAATTCTTTACACTAGGATCTATATTTAATATACAAAATTCATTGTATGTGCATTTAAAGATTCTAATAAAAAATCATTTTCTTGTAATTTTAGACAATTTGTGTGAATTAACGCACATTCCATTTCATTCTTTTATGTTAAAAGAACATTTAGCAAAATAAAAATGGGCAAAATGCTAATTTGAAATTGCGATTATAAAAATAATGGAGAATGATAGTCAAGTTTAATATCAATAATTTTAATTTATTGCAGCCAGGAAATTGATTTTCATACAGCAAAGTTATGTTGCCATTTTCAAATTCTTTATAAAAACTGAACAAAGTATTTATTGAAGTGTATAATTTTTGTTGGCAGACATACAAACACTATTTTTTTTCCCCCACACACAGAATAATGCTTTTCCATATTTATATTGAAAACTTATTTTGAATTAATAATATAGGATTTGTAAATGTTTACTTGCATTCTAAATCTCAATAGTAAAATTATATAAAGACAACATTTAGAGATTTGATTTTTGGAAATAGAATCTTTACACAAATATTGTTTAAAAAGCAATATATTTTTTCAGTTGCTATTTTACTATTATTTCTGAGGCAAGTGGGAAAATACCTGCTAGAAATAACAATGTTACAAACATAATGATCATGTAGCATTTACGTTTTGTGGTCCCCACCACCCACAAACCAGTTTTACTATAACATATAGTAAGATCACAGAAGATCAATGTAAGTAATGCTAGGTAACCTTATTATTTCAAATAAATCTTACCTCTGTTATGAATTGGCTGTATTTACAACTTTGTATGGATTATTCCACTGTTCAAGATTCAGTTCCATTTGGTCAGCAAGATTAGCAGCATCTCTAAAAAAACAAAAACAAAAAGCATTGCGAGTATTCAGCTTTTGCCCGTTTCATGATACTACATTCATTACACTTTATATACAGTATAATGTTATAAAATCAGTTTGAATCATGAGGTTTTGGGTGGTGAGAAGCAAATTATATAAAAAAATAACAATGAAAATTGAAGTAGAACCTACAGATAAAAGATGTATGTAAACACAGATTATTTAAGAAAAAAATTTTCACAAATCAACTTTCAGGAATATAAAGTTAGTCAACAACATGTATAAAAAAAAATTTAGTTTCTTAAACATAGTCAAATTTAAATTAACATTGTCTAAGACTGTTAAATGAAGAATTTTAAAAATATTAAATTACTTTGCTTGTAATAGATAAACAATTAAAAACAATTCCTTAAAATTTAATGCTGTTATCTTAATTTGAAAATGTTAGCTCCAAAGGATTGAAATGAAATTAATTACACTGTAAATATCTCAACTGAGTTGCCTTCTTTCTCCTACATAGGCTTCTTGATTTGGAATGTTCTCAGCCAGACTACAAAGCAATTTAAAAAATTTCTGATGTTCAGAGTTTGGGAAGAGGGCTGGACAGAGAATTTTTTCAGTGTTCGCTCATATTTTCTTCATAGTTATTATTTTTTTTTTAATAATTCACAGTAAAACCTGAATCAGGATATAAATTATAAAATAGAAGAGGATTAGTTGTGTAGCTGGTGAAAAGAAATAATACCAATATCATAATTTTTGAATTTTCATTAGAACAATTATAGATATTTTGGATAAATAGCTACCCAAAATACAAACTTTCACCATCTGCTCATGTATCTCCACATATAAAGATTTGTCAAAAAGATAGAGATCAAACATTAGAAATTATATATTTGATTATGAGAACATTTTTTGTTGCTGCTGCCTGGGTAGGTATAGAAATTATGGGAGAGTGGTTTACCCAGTACTCATTCAGTTACTCTTCTTTATCATTACAGGCAAATGAGGAGGCATTTTGAGTTGATATCTGGTGTATGGGAAAGAGCTGTGAGAAGTGGATTCATGTTTCCTTAAAAGAATTAGAATGAGATAAATGTAAATAGGGTCAATCAATTGATACACCAGCTCACACCTAATAGCTCTTGTATAAATAAACAATTTGTCCTAGTTTATAATATAAATTATATATATTACTATATATTATAGTAATAAATCATTTTTGTCTCATATTAAAAGTACAAAAGTTTTTAATTTTTACAAAGCATTTCTTATTCCCAATGTATATTTTAAGATTTTAAATTCTTCTTGAAAATGATTTTATATGCTAATTAGAACTGAAAGATCATGAGAAAAGAATTTAGTATTGAAAAGTTAAAATAAACAAATCTCTTATCTTTTCTAATTTTATCTACTAAATTAAACATAGTATGACAAAATTAACCAAATCAAAGCTTTGTAATGTTTGGTAGCTTTGCTATTTAAAAAAAAAAAAAAAAAAAAAAAATCTTATTTTTAAAAAGTAAATGTTCAGAAAACTGATATGACAAATTGAATAATTTTTTAGACACTTCCAATTTTATTATACTATTTTTTTCATATAATGTTTTGGAGTTGGAATAAACAAATGAAAAGAAATAAACCTGTTGACTTTTTGAGTAGGATTGTATTTTGCTTTCAAAATCTGGACATAAATTTGTAAAAAAGAAAAAAATGAATGAATACAGATAAAAGCTTAGCTGGGATTTTGTAAGATAGAACAGGTTTTGAGATGAAAAGTAAATGTGTGCATACATGGATAATTGTAGGTTGCTGAATGCTTAAAGATGATATTTCAGATCAAATCTACAGAATTGTTTGAAACTAGAAGTGGGTTATTTTAAGAAGTATGTAATATAATCCTTACTCAGATGTAAGAGATTTATCAGCTTTCCATCGTAATTGGTTCTGCTTTGGTAATGGTGGATGATAAAAAGTACAGAAAGGCTTTTTTGTACAGCTAATACCAAACCGACAAGGCTGCAAAATAAAAGGTAAACTTTCAGTGAAAAGAAATTGCAACAAAAAAAAAAAAAAGAAAAAACATTATTTTCAAAATACTTAATTTACAAATTATTTAATATCATATCACACTCATATTTATAACACAAATGAGTCAATGATCAGACATTCACATGATTTTTACAGAAATTATTAGGTTGGTGCAAAAATAATGACGTAATAATGTCGTTTTTTGACCTAATTTTTAACGTCAAAAAACGACATTATTACGTCATTATTTTTGCACCAACCTAATACAAAAATATTAGGTGTGTGTAAAGATTACAAGCACTTTTTTTAAAAAATAAATTTTTGCAGAGACCTAATAAATTTTGTCTGTTTTTCAGTAATAAATTTTCTAACACTACAGTAAATTTAAACATGGTAGCTATATATATTTTTTTACTGAAGAAAAAATAATTAGGAGTGAATTATAGATTTACTTACCTTTGGGTGACTGAAAGGACAGCTCATGTTTTTACAGGTAGGGAAGAATTTACATGGGGGACGATAACGCACAACGGGGATTGCAGTGGGTATTACAGGAACTGAGACAAAAGGTGAAAATGTTGCAATTAAAGTTTACAGAATGAAAATGCTAAGAAACAATTATGGATGTTAAAAAAAAATAGAAGATTTCAAATAAGCAATTTTGACCAAATGACATTAATAGATATGAACATACATTGCTCATAAATATTAAATGTAATAACAAATGTCAATAAAACATTAACAATTGGTGTTTAAACCTATATCTAAACATAAAAAAAAAATCATTATTCAAAATTGCTGTAACTGTCAACGATATTTGATTAAAAATTATGGAAAAAAAAAAAAAAAAAAAAAAAAAAAAATTTAAAGCAATTTTCAAATCATATATTGAGAACTGAATTTCACTTATGAAAAATGAAGATTGCAAGAGAAACTATATTTTAATGGAATTCTGAAAATTAAGAATATTGATTAGACAAAATATTTACAGTGTTTAATTTTTTAAATTATTCAAATTTAAACAGATGTAGCCAATGTTTCATACAATGTTTAAAATGAAGCTTCAACCAATTTTGTTTTTGTACTTAGATTAGCAAGTCCATCAAATATTACTAAACAAGGAAACTAATATATGAAATGAAAAGAAAAGAAAACCTTGAAGAATTACTTACCAGTTGTTGGTGCCGTAGGAGGTGGTGATGGTAGAATTAGTGGAGGCGGGGGTAATGTTGACCGTGAAAGACTGTGACTAAATGCACAGTCAAACCGATTACACTTTGTGTCAAATTTACACTTTGGATGCAGATATGCACACTTATCACCAAATTTACAGTTAGGAAATTTGCTGTAAAAATAATAATTCAAATATTGCAAGTCAGAATGTAAGAAAATGTAAGCAAACAATGCATTTCCAAGAAATAAAGGAATAATAGATAAAAATATATTAAAATTAGTTTACAGGATGATATTGGAAAATTCTCATACTGTACACACTGTGATTGTAATTTATTAGGTTGGTGCAAAAATAATATCGTTTTTTGACGTAACGTCAAAAAACGATATTATTTTTGCACCAACCTAATAAATCTTTAAGTAGCTTTCACAATAATCTTTGTTAGGCTTTTGTCAAACATTCTCTAAGCCAAACACAGGTTTTTGAATAGTATACATATTTTCAGACTGGTCAAGAGTTGATTGCCAATGATAAGCTTTCAGAACAAGCAATTATCATCAAAAGGCCAGAAAAAATGTGTTAACTCCTCCATGATCACTGTTGCCATGCAATTCATCAAATCTGCCACATGCCTGGAATCAGTTATAGTCTGCCAGAAAAACTTGAACATGTATACCATTGCAGCAAACATTATCCCAGTGTCTTGACAGTCTATCAAAAGCATTATCTCAATGTGTGCCTTGAGATTTGTGGGAAGGCTAATGCTAACCTGACTATCATTTTTGAAATTATCACAGGTGATGAAAGTTGTAGTCGTAATTACTATTGAAAGTATTCAGGAAGAGGTGATGGGATTGCTTTGTACATTCACAAGAGGAACATTTCAAAAGGCAATGATGTCTAGATTTAAATAATATGAAATTTATGTAATGGCATACTTTTTTATGCCTAGCTCAGAAGGTTTCTGTTATCACAATGTAAACTGGGGATTAAAACTTTAACATAAAAATCTCATATCATCTTACAAGAAGCCAATTTGTGGAAGTTCATTAAAATTAATTGTGTCCCCCATAATATATATGGGGGACACAGTGGACATAAAATAAGTATCTTAAATGAGCCCATATATAATGCCATAGCTGTTGACCAACTTGCAGGATGGGTAGAGCTGGTTCCAACAGAAAACAATATTGAAGATTGAGTGTAAGCAATAAAAAAAAATATAAAGTAGATAGCATGGTCAGTTTTAAGTAACGGGGAGAAGATTAGAATAAAGAATTATAATATGTCTTTTCGGTTTGCTTTTTGTTTAAAGTTTTAAAACAAAATTATTTTTTTCCCTTGGACTAGATTGGCCTTTCCTATATTGTTAATAGAGAAAATCCTTGAAGCAAAGTTTTGGGAAAACCATGATTAAAATAAAATACTTTCATTTATAAGGAGATATTGATTGTAAATAATTTAACCTCAACACAAATTTTGATTGTAATTGAGTATGAATCTAATAAATTTAATATAGCTATTGAATTTCTCTCATATTTAATAAAGGCTCTAGTAGTGACACTATTGTTGGAAATTTCCATTTTGAATATATTTTTATTTACTTTTACAAAAGTTAAATGTCTTGAGTCCTAACTGTTCTCCTAGGGCAAAGAAAAATTATTTCTTCATTGATACATTGTCAAATAGTGATATAAACAAAAGAGTAAAGAACAAATTTCACTTTATGCAATGTGATTTTCTAAAAAGGTGATAAGTGAAAGATAGAAAGGAATTTCTTCTATTAAAACAAAATCTCAGATACTTTACATTATATCTGATTTTAAACAGATACAATATGATTTATTATTTATTTAAAGAGGGTTAAAATAAATAGCATGAAATAAAATGACTGTATAATATGAACAATTAAAATAGTTTCTAACAATGCTTCACTAATGGTAAGATGATCAAATTTCAAATCAAAATTGTCCATTTAAAATATTACATGTACAGTGTAACCCGGATATAAGAGAGTTGCCGGGACTGGAAAATACGTCTCTTATATCCGGGTTTGATCTAATTTATATACATTAACACAGGCTCTAATTTGGGACCAGAGAAAATCTCTCTTATATCCGGGTTTCTCATATCCGGGTTACACTGTATTGGAAAATATATCCAGTTTAAGTACAGAAAGAATCATAAAAATGACTTCAAAGTGCTCTTTTACCATTACTCAGATGTTGCCAGACATAAGAGAAATTAGTCTGCACAACACACATCAATTCAAATTGTGTGTGTTTGTATCTGCACATTTATATTTTAATTCAATAACAAACCTAAAATTATTTCACCAAAATTAAAAAAAAAAAATTTTTTAATGTTTAAAAAATTAACTTTTTTTTTTATGTTGCCCTCTGTTGTTCAAACTGACATCAGGATATTACATGAACAATAGACATCAAACAAATAAGCAGGTGAAGGAATGAAGGAAAAATAATTTTTTTCTAACTTACCTGCATGTAACACTTGGATGTTGGTATTTACAGTTGGCACCATTCTGGCATGAGGGCCAAAATTTGCAGTTTTCAGAAATTTTTTCAGTAGTTAATTTTTTCTTTTTAACTATTTCTTCATCTGTAAAAATAAAGGTTTGAATAAATTGGTGGGCACTATTAGAAAAATAGTATCTTTGAGAGATAGTTAAGAATATTTAAGATTTATAAAAATTATATCAGCAGAGTAATCAGGGAAAATACTTGTGACTATCTTTCAAAATTGACTATTTCTTCAATATAAAATTCATTGAAAAATATACAGCCTAAAAGTAAAACTGTGCCTAATAAAAATAACTCAACAAAATTAGCAACATTTTTACCCACTTAAACAAGATAAAATGAAGACATTTGCATAAAACAATTGTGGTGGAGTCATTTTTGTGGGAATATTTTCTTTTGTTTGCTTATAAAACAAAAGGTGATTTAATTTAGGTTTATTTTACTTAAAATTATGATAAAAAAAAATTGTTCTGTTGGGCTTTTGAGCATTGAACTGTTTATAACTGAAGTAACCCCCAAAACACACACACACACGCACGCACACACCAGAGAGTAGTTTTAATTGAGAAAGTAGAATCTTTGTTGGATTTTTGAGCTGATCACTATGTCTGTCCAAGTAAAAGAATTTGGAAAGGGTGCTCTGTCATAATACCTAGGGTATTACCAAGCCAGTTATTCAGACTTGCCGACAGAGGTGGTGTGAAACATATCTCTAGCTTTATTTATAAAAAGACATGTGGATACCTTGAAAAATTTCACCTAAAATATAGTCCATGATGCTATCACCAACACTAAGGATGCCAAGAGGAAGACTTATCACCATAGATGTGGTCTATGTCCTCAAGTGACAAGACAAAACTCTTTACAGTGTTGGAGGTTAAAGAAGTTAAAGACACACCTCCACATGATCTAACAAAATTTATTGGGTGCTGTTTAAACCAACAAACTCTGGAAATTATGATGGAGTGACTTCAAAGAGAAGGAAAAGAAAAACAACAGCAAAACAACCAAAATATTGTCACACAATACAGTGAATTATTAAGCACAACTTTAGTTAGCAATTAAATATTTCTGTTTAATATAAATTCACTTTTTGTTAGATGTAACATACTGGCAAATAATCTAAATGTATTTTATTTTACTATTTCAAAGCAAAATTGGTAAATTTCACAAGATTATCCATGTTAACCTAGTAAAACTTTGTATTATTAAAAAAAAAAAAAAAAAAAAAAAAAAAAAATCAAGCACATAATATTGTTTAAAATTAGAGAAACAATGGATGAGGCATATATATATATATATATATATATATATATATATTTAAAAGTAAGAAAAATTTCAACAAGTAATAAAAGAGTAGTTCAGAACACACATTTGCTTAGATTTGTCACTTGAAGCAACCATTAAATATTAAGAATGACTTTAAATAAAAAGTATTTTTTGCAAAATATTGTTGTGATTAAATTCAGCATTTATTATTGGTAAAAATACCTTCACGTGCTGTATCACTGATGTTGGATGATAATGACTTTGAGGATGTAACAGAAAGATTTGCAGTTTCTATGGTTTCAGCTTCTGATGAGAATGGAACAGAAGTCTTTGAGAGATGTGTGTCATCAAAACCATCTAATGTGACTATGAATTGTGTTTTTGGATTTTGTCGTTTTCTGAAAGATAATGACAAAAAAATGACAATATGAGCAAGAAAAGGAGAAGCTGTGATATGCAATGTGGCTTTTCAATACACTGCTAATTTTAAAATAAAAGGGCATAAAAGTGAGGGTTTTCAATATATGACTAAGTTTATGAAGATGTTTTTTTATTATTTTTTTCATTTTTGAAAAAAAAAAAAAATCTTTTCAACTATTTTATGTGAAAATTTTAAAAAACCATTTGCAATATTATTTCATATGAAATTTAAATTGTGGTCTTTGTGTGTGCATGTATCAAAGCAGATTTTTTAAATTTTTTGTATTTGAAGTTTTCAATCTACAAGATGAAAATTATAGAAAGATTATTTTAACTGCTTAATGCAGTCAAAATAATCTTAAAATATAGAGTATTAAATATGAAAATGATTCACTTACGGTTAAATTATGCAATTTTATAAAATGTCACTCATTTGTTTTTTTATTGAAAGGAATTTTGTTTTGTAAAACTGAATGCTTCCAAGTAATTTGTAAATTGCATAATACAGAGACCTCAAAATACAGAGCTAACAGCAGATTCTTTGCAATCTTGAAATGTTTGTTATAATTTTTCTACATTTGTATCTATAATTTCTCTGCTTTTTGTCATTTTCATTAAGTTAAGAAAGGTTTTAATTATTACACCCTGATCTGCATTAAGTAATATCTTCTACTTGATTGTTATAGTTGCAATATTTCAGCTTTTGTATCCTTAAGACTTTGAGTGACTATTGTAGTTCATAACATTTAAGGAATTTAAAACTGAACCCTTTATTTAATCCATGGATATAGGCAGTTTTCCTGTAACTGTCTATGCCAAAAGACACTGGCAGGAGAACAATCTATACCGCGATAGCAGTTAATTTTATCTCATTAATTTTTTGCTATATTACGTCTCTTCTACTGAACTAGAGTATACTTTTTGGAATACTTGACCCAGGGATTAAACCTACAAATGCTAAGTAACTTGATTTACTTGATCAACATTTTATCCATTGTGTCTCATGGGACAATTTAGTTGTAGAAACTTTTTGAATGATGTACTGAGAGAAACTATTGCTTAACTTTCCTATTATAATCTGTAAGTAATTTGTGTATTGTTTTTAAATAATCTCAATATTTAAAGCATTAGACTGTTTCCTTTTGAAGAGAAACAAGCAAGAATGAATATGTACATTTATACATGTACTGAAGACAGCAGTTAATAAAATGTGGTTTGCACAGAATAAAGAAAAAATATCTTTTGAGAATAAAAAGTAATAAAACACAAATGTACTTACTTATCTTTGACAATTCTGGAACTGCTCTCTTGTGAATTTGTTTCCTCTTCATCAAAGTTGGATGAATCAGCACATTCAACTGACAACTGAAGATCATCATCTAATTGTGAATCACTGACAAGCTTCAATCTTCCCTCTAACAGTGATGGTGTTGTTGCTTGCTTTAAAATGGCAATTCGTGGACGACGTAATTTACATTCCACCAATCTTGAATCTTCTTCAGCTGTATTCAGTTCTAGAAAAATAAAATTCTTTATTTTCTTTATCATACTATTATTAACAAAACAGCAAGATTGTTTTTAATTTTTAGGAACATATGTATAACTTGTTTTTTGAGTAAATGTGTCAAATCAAAGTTAAAATCATTGAACCCAATTAGAAAATTAAGATTTCACATGAGGTCAAAAAAATAAATTGAAATTTGTAAATATAAAAGAGAAATTCTACCATGCTATTAATATTTTATTTTAAGTGAATTTATGTTCTTAATATAGCAACTTCTTTTAAAGCTGATGATATTTTGAATTTCAGTATATATTGCAAAGATATACTGGGGAGTGTCATCCATGATTTCAATACTAGGTTTGTTGATAGTTTTAGGTATTTTGGCAACCATTTTGTCCAGCTGACTTGCCATCATTGATCACATGACAACATGCATCCCAGCAGCAAACTATATTTAACTTTTATTGCATTAAAGCAACTAAAAATAATTCTAATGGCACCAATTTGTAGTAACTGACCAATAAACCAGCCAATAGGAAATGTTCTTTCCCATTCATCTTATCTATAATATCATATGACACAAGGCACCTAATTTTCTTGGCCCTCCTGTTATCAGCAATGACACCTTGTAGACATCAGTGTACTATATAAAATGGTAAGATTTTTCATTCATATGTTTTATTCTGGAATATAATAATAATAATAGGAAATTATTTGCATGAATACATTTAAAATAAAGAGTTAAATTTACAGTATTGTATTATATATATATATATATATATATATATATATATATATAGATATATATATATATATATATATATAATACACATACACATATTGTACAGTGCTTCATGCAGCTACAACACTGCTTTATGTTAAAACTAATTTTGTTTATTTAATTTGTGGAATTTAGTCATAGTCATATATAGAAAAGTTGTGTGTGTGTATATATGTATATATATGTGTGTGTGTGTGTGGCCCTTGACATGCAGATGCATAGAGATGACCTAATCATTACACAGGTTGACAAAGGGGGTGCTACACTGATCTGGGGAATCAAAGAATGCATTAAAGAGTCCAACAATTAGCTAGCTGACAAAAAAAACAAACAAACTACCCACAGACCCTCTTTCTGAGTATCAGAAAGAATTAACAAGCTCACTAAACATGATGCTTTGCAACAAACTAATTGACAAGGAAGCATGAACAACACTTACACCCACAAACATCACACCTGCCTGCTTCTATCACCTTTACAAAATATACAAAAACAACAACACAGGCCGGTCATTTCATCATTCAACTTCAACATGACCAAAATTTCCAAATACGTAGACCATTACATACAGCCCCTAGCTGAAGAAGTAAAATCCTACACAATCGACTTACTAAACAAAATTAATCATATGCAAACAGTACTAGAAAATGCTATTCTAGTGACTATGGAAGTAAGATAACTTTATTCAAACCTTAAACACATCAAAGGACTAACCGTCTTTAAGGAAGACTTAAAAGACCCCCCCCCAAGTTATCCTAAAACTCATGGAGCATATTCTTACATTGAATACTTTAAACTTCAATGAAGCACACTGCCTGCAAGTAAGAGGCTGTGCTATGGGCACCATTGCAGCTCCATCATATACTACAATATTCATGGGAAAATTTGAGGAGACTCATATCTATCCCTTCATCAGTAGCGACTGCGAATTCTATGTAAGATATATCGATGATATCTTCTTTGTATACATGGGCAGTGAGGATAAACTCACTCAATTCTTCATAACGCTAAACACAGTACACAACTCAATTAAGTTTGACTATGAAAATTCCAAAAGATCAGTAACATTTGTAGACATCTGCATTTACACAGATAAAAACAGAAAACTACAAACGATATTACACACTAAAATCACCGACATCCACAACTATCTACACTTTAAGTCTTTCCACTATAAACACCTCAAGGAGAACTTTACCTATTTACAAGCACTTAGACTCAGAAGGATATGTTCCAACAATGAAGAACTAAAACACTCAAAATTTTGAGCATCAATTCACAACATGTGGCTATATACATCTAATCAGGGAACAAATAAAGCAATTTCCACACCTAGAGAAAACACCCTAATGTACAAGATTAAAAATAAATCCAGACGCATCCCTCTAGTAACCACTTTCAACCACACTCTTCCTCCACTATCCCAAATAATCAAAAGTCACTGGAAAATACTACGTCTCAAACCAGACCTAAAAATTTGTCTGAGGAACCAAGTCTTCTAGCACATCATAGACCTAAGAATCTTAAGGAAATTATAGGTAGAAAGCACATTTTAAAAGATAAGGTAATCCATAATAAAAAAAAAAAACAAAAAAAAGACACCAGGATTTTCCCAACGATGTAACAACAAAAAGAAGCTGTAACCACATTAGACACACCAATTTGTTCACTAGCTGTCACTAAATCTACTTTCAAAATCTACCACAACTCTAACTGTAGAAGTCATAACATAATTTACCTATTAGAATGCAGGCCATGCCAGAAACAATGTGGAAAAATCTGAATAGTTCTTTCACTACAGAATTAATAACTATTGTAATAGAATTAAATTGGCTCCCTACCAAAGATTATTACATCTAGAAAAACAGGATTTTAAAAGCCATGCCAAATTCACTATAATTGAAAAAATAGAAAAGTACAGAATAAATAACATTAGAAAAAATTTAGAAAACCATGAAGTCACATGCATTTTATGCCTCAAAATACTCCATCCAGACAGGCTTAATCACAAATTTAACAACATAGATAGAATTAATATATATAATCTCAAAATTCAAGCCCTATCCACATTTCTCACCCACATGACAGACATGCTTGTGGTGGTGTTGCTGTCTCATACTAATATATACACTTACATCATACACACTCCTGAAGAACTAAATGATAACATACACTTAACACACACATATCCTCTTCCCAGGAACCAATAAAACTGTCAAAATGACCATGGGAATTTAGAGTAGCATGAATTTATCCAGCCTCTATCTTAAAAAACAAAACAAACAAAAAAAAAAAAAAAAAAAAAAACAACAACAAAAAAAAAAAAACAAACAAAAAAAAAAAACAGACGCCATTTGACCCAACACAAGGACTGATCAAAATTAATGATAAGTAAAAAAAAAAATGAAAACTACAGATAAAGTTCATTTTCTTCAGAAAGATATTTATTCCTGTAGTTCACTGCTACTAACAAGCAGAATTTTTTTCTCCTGGTGATGGCCATGCTAGCTGAAACTAGTTGAGGAATCTAATTGAAATAATAAAACAAAAAAAATATTAATATACAACCCAGTGTGTCTGAAAATTAATTTCTCAATATTTTTTATTGTTCAAAACACACACATTATATATATATATATATATATATATATATATATATATATATTATTATTATAAAAATATATGTTATTTTTAGTGGTACAAATGTTTGAGATGTTATCCCTATTTTTTTTTTATTTAACAGTCAAATATTAATTTAAAAAAAATTCTGCCACTGACAGGAATCAAACAAGTATCTTTATTCTATTAGAGAAACCACATTTTTAGCCAAAGCATGTCACTGCCAGTTTGGGCATAGACATTTATGTTTTGGTCAAGAAACTGAAGCTAACAGATATAGATTCATAGAAGTATCAATGAGAGATGTGCTTTCCTTAAATACGCAATTCAAACCTTTCTCTGCCAGGTTGGTCTTCGTGGCCAAACTGGTATCAGCATTCTTTGGTTAAAAAAGCAGTTTCCCTGATGGGAAAAAGTAATACAGGTTCAATTCCTGTCAGAAGCACAATTTTTCTTTAGTAGGACTTCTTTAGCAAACTAAGACAGTTATTATTTCACTGTTTAAGTAAATAATAAAAAATTAAAAAAAACAAGGACAGCAATGTGTATCCACTAAAAATAGCATTTATACACTGCTTATAGCATTGCACCAATTTCAGGCTGTCAGGTGCTAATTTGGCTTTAATGGTCATAGCATGGCAACTATTTCATTTTGTTAATGTTCTTGTTATTCTTCATGTATATTCCATCTGTTTCCTCATCTTAATGGAGCCCTTTCCTACCCATATGGGTACAACTTGGCAACTATACAGGTGAATTGATCATCAGGTAACATGTCCAGCCAGTCCGAGTTTGTTTAGACAGTATTGCACATCAAGATCCTTCACTTCAGTTCTTTGCCTGATATCCCCGTTCCAGAAGTGATCTCTCAATGATATCCCCGTTCCAGAAGTGATCTCTCAATGATATCCCCGTTCCAGAAGTGATCTCTCAATGATATCCCCGTTCCAGAAGTGATCTCTCAATGATATCCCCGTTCCAGAAGTGATCTCTCAATGATATCCCCGTTCCAGAAGTGATCTCTCAATGATATCCCCGTTCCAGAAGTGATCTCTCAATGATATCCCCGTTCCAGAAGTGATCTCTCAATGATATCCCCGTTCCAGAAGTGATCTCTCAATGATATCCCCGTTCCAGAAGTGATCTCTCAATGATATCCCCGTTCCAGAAGTGATCTCTCAATGATATCCCCGTTCCAGAAGTGATCTCTCAATGATATCCCCGTTCCAGAAGTGATCTCTCAATGATATCCCCGTTCCAGAAGTGATCTCTCAATGATATCCCCGTTCCAGAAGTGATCTCTCAATGATATCCCCGTTCCAGAAGTGATCTCTCAATGATATCCCCGTTCCAGAAGTGATCTCTCAATGATATCCCCGTTCCAGAAGTGATCTCTCAATGATATCCCCGTTCCAGAAGTGATCTCTCAATGATATCCCCGTTCCAGAAGTGATCTCTCAATGATATCCCCGTTCCAGAAGTGATCTCTCAATGATATCCCCGTTCCAGAAGTGATCTCTCAATGATATCCCCGTTCCAGAAGTGATCTCTCAATGATATCCCCGTTCCAGAAGTGATCTCTCAATGATATCCCCGTTCCAGAAGTGATCTCTCAATGATATCCCCGTTCCAGAAGTGATCTCTCAATGATATCCCCGTTCCAGAAGTGATCTCTCAATGATATCCCCGTTCCAGAAGTGATCTCTCAATGATATCCCCGTTCCAGAAGTGATCTCTCAATGATATCCCCGTTCCAGAAGTGATCTCTCAATGATATCCCCGTTCCAGAAGTGATCTCTCAATGATATCCCCGTTCCAGAAGTGATCTCTCAATGATATCCCCGTTCCAGAAGTGATCTCTCAATGATATCCCCGTTCCAGAAGTGATCTCTCAATGATATCCCCGTTCCAGAAGTGATCTCTCAATGATATCCCCAGCATCAACCGTTCAACAACCTTCTGGGCCATGATTAGTTTTTCTGTATTTATTACATTTCATAATATATTATCACTAATACAATATCCAATATTTTCAACCACTTAATGTTTCAATATGATTTTATAAGACTCAAACAAATTTCTTACCATCATCTTCAGTATAGTTTATCTCGTAAGAATCTTCTGCTTTATTTGGTAAAAGGTTGTTAGTTTTCTTTGATTGAGAATACATCAACAAACGTTTTTGGTGCATTTTCTCAGACAATTTAAGTCGTTTTTCTGGAATTTCCTGAGGCATTGGTTTTATGAAAGCTTTTTCTGGGGGGGGAAAAAAAAAACAAAAAAAAAAAAAAAAAACAACAAAAATCAGAAGTACAGGCATTCAATTAAAGTATTTTCAGTTAATGCACTAAAATTTTTATATACCGAAATTCGATACTTGATTAGAGCGGTAAAACATTCTTGAGTTTAACCATAGTAATTGAAAATTGATTTTTTATAGTTACTGATGTACACATTAGTCGCACTAATCGATGAATTCCAGTAGTCATTGAAATTGATCTTTTAATATATTAGGAATAAATTTTCAAAGACATTGATAAAATGTTACATTTTGTATAATGCAATTATTATACAATATGTTTGTAAAATGAAATTAGGTTTTCTGCATTGAAAAAAAAAAAAAAAAGAAAAAAAAAAATATAAATGGAATTTCTTTTTTAAATAAAAGTAGAAAGTAGGAAGGGAAATTTTAATCTCACAAACCAATGTTTACAACTGAGTCATCTTTAAATACAAACTGTAATGACAACCTTTAAAGATTATAACAAATATGTTTATAAGACAAATTTTTGAAATGAAATTAAATTGCTATAGTTTTTGAAACTAACATTTCTAAGACAAATAGTGATTGTCTATGATTATCATCACAAGGAAATTGAAAATCAGTTCTACTGTGATAAGAGGAAAGGAGTCTGTTGGAAAGTTATTGTGTAATGAACACAAAGGCTACTTTATTTTGAGGTGTATATATATAATGACAGCCATGAAGAGACAAAATTTGTATTTATTACTACTCAGGATAAGATTGAAAAATGAGGTTGATAACCAGTATTGAACCTCGCTCAATAGAGCTAAATCAAGGTTAATAAATAATTATCAATAAAAAGATGGACAATATTAATGAAAGGAAAAAAATACTTAAATGGAAATTAATTGGAGGCCTAGTACAAAATGTATATGGCCTGCAATATTTTTAAGTGGTAATTTGAGTGGGACTTACTAAGAATGATAAACAAGTCCACACTGAAATTAGCAGCACAATTGTGGTTATTTATTACGTGATTCGCAATGTGTATGTGTTTGTCAGAATGTCGGATGGAGAATACTTGAGATTTCAGATTTTTGTTGGTACATGCTGTTTTATTGAAAAACATCCAGATTTTGAGTTGTTCTTCCTATGTTGTGTGAATAACAACTACATTTAAATGAATAAATCAAAAAAATATGGTGTAGCAGAAAAACTACATGAGTGTTAGCAGCAAAGTAACAATGTCGAATTGGTAAAGAAACCTGCTTAGCATATCTATCACTGATACTACCCAGCCAAGGAATGTGCAGATACACAGGACATCTTTGTACCATAGTTGGTTTAACTTTATTGAATTCCAAAATTTTGTTCTTAATTACTGATTAAACAATGCCCAACAGATAGGCATTGTTATAGAGAGTGGTGGTAATAAACTTGAGTGCATCATCTAGCTTGGTTTTAGAGCAGATCATTAAGGCCCTATGAGTAAGGGTCTTAATTAAATTGGTTTTACATTTTATGGGACAAAAAGAGTATACATGTATAGAAACCGGTAAATGTCAGTTTTCAATAAACAGTAGTAAGAAAACCTGAAGAAGTTCTGCTAATCAAAACATCAAGAAAGGGAAGGGAAAAATTAATTTCATTTTCTTGTGTAAATTTGAGAGCTGGATGAATATTATTCAGGGACGAAAGAAAACGGTCTGCATCAGTCTTGTTATTGAAGAGACAAAAAGGGTCATCCACATAACGGAAGCAAACATCAGGTTTATTAGATCTTTAATACAGGAAGAATTATACCATTCCAAAACTGGCTGTAATATGGCAGTAAGCCATTTGGCCGCACCTTGTTAAGACCCTATCATGGACAAGATAGGTCTCAATGGAACCCAGTGTCTAATTAAATTAGAAATGTCAGTAGCTAAAATCCCACTTTTAACCGACTTGACTAGATAGTTTTGGAACTTAGCCTCAATAGATAATGTAGAATCAAACTTATCTATTGGGCCTAACTGGACAAATTTAGAGGAATCCCCAAGAATATTCATCATCTTGTTTACATAATCTTGATAATCAAGAATGATGACACCTGAGCCATTATCAGGTTTCATAATTACCAAAGACTTACTACAACGAAGCGATTTAATTACCTGATATTGTTCTCTGTTCCATTTTGATTCATTAAAGGAAACGGGAGCACCTGTGTAAGAATGTGCTATGTCATTTAACTTTGCTTTAAGGTCACTGATCTTGCTAACAGAATTAGGCTGAATTTTGGCTAACTGAGCAAACAAAACTTCAAACTCTGAATAAATTTCTTCTTGCTTAATATGTGAGGGGAGGAACTACTTTTAACAAAAGTATGTCAAGAATATGCATTTTTTGTTTATTTGGTAATAGACAACTCCTTTAAAATTTTGTTTTTATATTCCTAACCTTGGTGTTTGTTAATCATGTGTGTACATAGAAAAACCATAATACTTTGTCTACTTTATTTTGTATTGGAGGAACTAAGAAAATTTATGGCACATAGTACAACTATTTTTATAAGATGTTATTACAAAAATGTGAGTTTCTTTGGCATTACCATCCTCTAACTTTGTATTGGTTTTTGCATCTTTTCCTAACATTTTTCACTAAAGCATTATTTAAGTACTGTTATTGCTTAACAAATCTTATGTAGATGATAATTTGGTGTTAACAAGATGCAAGGTTAATAAGTAATGCACAAACTGAGAAGTAATTTGTAATGAATGGCATGTTGGATATACTAGATCTTTAAACTATTTCTAACCATTAAATTAGATATACACACTAAGACCAAATACATAATTTATAACATTTTGAAAAAGAAACTTAACTCACCTGCATTTCTTTTTTCTTGTGAAGCTAAAGATTTATGTGCTTCCTTGACAGCTTTGAGTAAGAGACATTTGTTTGCTTGAAGTTCTGGTGGAACACTGGATCTGATAATAAACAATAAAATATAAATGAATAAAATATTTTCACTTGATCATGCAATAACAAAAAGATTAGTTTTTAAACTAACTTTCTTTCTGTAACACGAACTACACTGGCTACAGAGCCATAAGAAGGGTTGTAAGGATCATACTCTTCTTCTTCTTCTCCACTTGAATGGTGAATAACTGAACCTATCACAGAACCAGGAATTCGACGTTTCCTATTATGAGGGTGCACCTGAAATAGAATAACAAATAAAATTAAACATAAAAGAAAAAAAAAGTCATAAATAATTAGAAGCATTCAAATTTTCCATTTTGTTAAAGAAATTTTATATTAGCTTCTAATTACAAAACTTACCTTTGCAAGATGAACATTTGCCTGTGACTGGCTACTGAGAGGACCTGTGACAGCATTTGGAATTTGCTTGTCAGAATAGCTGGCAATTAAATCAATTTGCAATGGAGGAGATTGTTTCTTATTACTTGAGTACCCAGCAGCAGTGGTAGTAGTAGTAGTAGTGGTGTTGGTGTTGGTGTTGGTAGGCTGACTTTGAGTTGTATTGATGTTCTGTAGAAGATGGGATATAACACTGGAACTACAGTTAGGGTTAAGATAATGAGTTGATGATTGTAACTGTACATTGAAAGGATGATTTGCATCAACAGAAGAAGTAAAATTGAGATTTCCTTTTAAATTTTCCTTGATAGGAGTACCAGCCAAATGTGAAACTTCAATGCTACTGGATTTTTCAATTAAACTGAGATTGCTTTCTTCTTGTTCTTCTTCAAATTCATCTGGGAAAAACAGAGAGGGAGAGAGAGAGAGAGAGAAATCTATTAATATTTTTATGGGTCCTTAAGATACAAGAAATCTTTCTACATTAATTGATTCTGCTGTATCTATATAGCCTCTGATCATGCTGTGTAATCATATCTTTTCACATGAACTATTAAGAAAATGAATTCAAAATTTAGTAGTGTTGGATTTTCAAATGTAGTCCAATATAGAAAATCCTGGTATATGCAGCATCCATTTTTTTCTGGCAGAAAATGATTAAAAAAGAAAAAAAAAAAATGGAATGTTCTTGTTATTCAAACTTCTTAATCTCTTCTTCTATATATAATAAATGCGAATGTCAGTGTGTCAAACGTTTTCATCTTAAAGGGACACAACTCTCTAACTTTCATGTTCAAATAAGAACAATTACAGTTCTCAAAATAAAATTGTCTGTGTTTTCAACTTTACTCCTGGAGGCCGTAGCCTAACATATCATACCATTTTGGAATCAGTCTGAGTGTGACTAAATTAAAAACATTCCAGGCTGGATCTAGATCCACAATCCTGAAATTTTGGATTCCCAACTTTTCATTACTGTGATTATTTTTGGTGATTTCTTTACATGATTTTTTGCGACAAATTTATTGTACAATAACAATTTTTATAACTTGGAAATAAATTTGAAAATAATCAAAATTGTGAAATCCGGCAAAAATCACTGATGAAATAAAAATAATTCTTTGTATGCAAAGTAAGGACCTATGTACATCAAATTGTCTTTAAATCAAGTGGTGGCAAAAGAATTATCGTTGAACTTTTAAAAGGTAAGCTTAGATATTAATGCAATACTTAAATGCAGGGATCAATTTTGAATTCTTCTGTCGTTTATTGTTGCCTATCCCATCTATTCCTCCATAGCTAGTGTGATGAAAGCCTGATCAAGAGCCCTTTGCAGGAGCTAGTTTAAATGCCGCTCAATAAGGTGGCTTTTAAACTAGTTTGTAATATAAGAAAAGATACACATAAGTAAAAAGGCATAAAACAGAGATACATGTAACTTTTAATTTGAATTTTTCACAATTCAGTTTAAATTTTGTAATAGATAATGCTATTTTAAATTCTTCTAATAATAGCAGTGAATATCTATTTTTATGGAAAAAAAAACCTGCTTAATGGTGTTTTTACTGCATAAATTTCACAATTATAAAATTTGCTATCAAATTAAAAATAATGTTAAAAAATTATTATTTTTTGTGCCAAAGAATCAAAATACAGGAAAATTTATCTTGTGTTTTTGTTAAATTTATGGAAAAAAAAAATTATTGGGTTGAAATGTACGTAGCATAGACAATGTTAAATTTGATTAATCATAGACAAAAAAAAAAAAAAAAAAAAAAAAAAAAAAGGTTTTAATATCTGGTATCCAAATATCATGAAAACATTTTTGTAAAATAA
This sequence comes from Acanthosepion lycidas, assembly GCA_963932145.1. Taxonomy (NCBI): domain Eukaryota; kingdom Metazoa; phylum Mollusca; class Cephalopoda; order Sepiida; family Sepiidae; genus Acanthosepion; species Acanthosepion lycidas. The sequence goes on along the minus strand of OZ010601.1, from coordinate 42,791,561 downwards.
TTTTCCTGTAAAAATAAATCACATTTCTATCAAATTAATTAAAATTTCAGGATATTCTTAATGCTGTTCATATATTTTCTTACCCATATCAGTCTGCACCAATAATTCGGGTACCCCAGTGTCATCATTATTATTATTACTGTTGTTAGAGTCTTCAACTTCTTGATTTACAACAGCACTCATCACAGAAGGATTGCCTGAAAGTAAGGACAAAACTCTAAATGAAAGAAAAAATTATGAGGGCACAATCAATAACAGACATTTTGCAATGACTGACTTATGTGGTTGATTGAGCTTCATATATGGCTACTTGTTTGTACCAGTTGTAATTAAATATTTTCATATTTGATTGTTTTATGAAGCTGATCATTGTCCTATTTCTAGCTATGCCAAGAAACAAAAGCAATATTTAATTTTTAATACTGCAAATTTCTACCAAACCGTAGAAAACAAAAATCACTTTTATCACATTAATTGAAACTAGTTTAATGCTTTAAATTTCTTACAAACATTCTTTACATTCTGGGGGATTTGGTCCTTGTTTTCTTTGAGCAAATTTTCAATAATTTAGAAGGTTATGATAACAGGAAAAAGTCATTAGCTCTCAAAATTTAATTACAAATTGAAACAACACTTATTAACTGTAAATATTATTTCAGACAAGATGTGTTTGTAATCTAACAACCAACCAAATCTAAATTCTCAGACAGAAAATTATCTATATATATATATATATATATATATATATATATATATATATATATATATATATATATATGATAGGCTAGACTAGTTTCAGCCAGCATGCCATCACGAGAAAAAAAATCCCTGCTTGTTAGTAGAAATAAAGTGTATTTAGGCAGCAAGAATTCTTTTAAACAAGTACAGTTGAACAATAGCAACAAAGTTTGTACAATTTTTTAAAGTTTTTCCAACTTCTGACAAAATCGTTTTATATAATTGGTCAACTTTCCAAAGTTAATTCTTGTTTTTTTTAATCTGAGTACTTTCAATTGTTTATGCAACAGGGTTTGGCTAATTCTGGCATTCCCTCACATAAAGGTGACATCATTTACAATGGTCAAACTGAATTTTGATGTGATTTTTTCCCCTACGTACACTTCAATATACAATCTCCTATAGAGAAAGCTACTCTATCTAATATTGGCTGCTTCCCTTGTATTACAACTAGAATTTTAATTTTTTCTTTGCAGTGAGTCCTGTATATTTTGCTGGTATCTATTAAAATTTGTCTAATGTTAATATTATTTTGGTTATTTGTGATATGTTAATCTACATATGCATGAATTGCACTAAAATGATAAATTACAAGTCAACCTACAAAAGAATGTGGTGCACGTGTGATGAATGTAAGAATTTAATGGTTGTTGATTGTTAGTGTTGAAGATACAATCTCTCAAAGGATACTTGAGGGTGGTTTTTTGAAAATAATAAATCTAAGGTATTTGTTAGGATCAATAAGTTTTATAAAATGGCAAATTATAATTTTAATAGCCTTTTCATCTTGTTTATAATTAGGATGTATCTGGTTAGATTTGTTTATATTACTTTTTCTAAATTTCTTTAAAGCCAATCTTATTTCTTCATCAATAAAATGGGAAATTATTGTGATAAGTATGTTTTATGTTGCTTAATTCTCTATAAAACAATGTGTCCAAAGAGGAAATCATTTTTACATAGTTAATCAAGTTTTTTTTTATAAGAACCTGTTTTATATTTGAGGACATTCACTTTTATAATTAAGACAAATTTTTACTTGTGGTTTTTTTTATATACTGAAGTGATAAAATCATCATGAGCATCTACTAGAATGTTCATAAAACACATTCTATTTTTAATATTGAGTTTATAAGTGAATTGTAGAACAGAGTTACTTTCAAATGTTTCTTTAAGGGTTTTTAATTCATTGATGTTTTAGGTAAGCCCATAACTATGCCATCAGTTTGTGTGTAAATGTTACCATAAATGATAATAAAATGATATTTGTATGGTGCAAGATAGTGTTCCTGATAATGACTGGAGATCAGTCAAGAGTATAACATGAGCTTTGGACAGTTTTTCAATTGGTTTCACCTCAAGCAAGGCAGTAAAACCACTAAGACACAAGGGGCTAATAATAAATGTGAAAGAATTAGGAACAGAAACATTATATGTTCCTAATTCTTTCAGGAAAAGAAAAGCGTAATCAAGACAGTAGATAGGAACTGACATTGCATTTAAATTCTTGGGGATTAAAGTTGCTTGGAAAGCATGCATGTTGGAAGGGAGTTCTACAAGAAAGGAAAGAAAAGAAACTGCAAGCATAGAATTTACGGTTACATCTAGCCAGCTCAACTGTAAATTGATGAGAACTCGTTGCCAGCCTAGTACTGCACTTAAATTCAAAAAGTATAGGCACCATAGTGAAGAGCTCAACCAAACAATTATCATGAAAGTATTTATAGAAAAAGCACAGAGAGGCAACCTTACAGTTGTAGGAAAGTGATTGAAGCACAAGACTGATAATATTGCCGATTATTCTTTGGATTTTATCAATGAGCAGAGGCACCAGACCATATGTGGCAGCAATATTCTAAGCATAGATGAATGGCAGACATATATATACAGAATAGATTTTGGAGAGAAAAGTGTCTTGCACAACAGTGAACCAACTTTCTTAGCAGCTGACCTAGCAATGGTTCAATAATATATTCTTTTCACTTCATGTAGGTGCAACAAGTCACTTTTCTGGAGGTTAGCATTAGCCATGCTGATGGAAGACACAGAGGGGTCCCACAATGATTAATGAATCTAAATTTATTATGATTATTTGACCCACATATAAAAAAAAAAAAAAAAAAAAAAAAAAAAAAAACTAGCAAAAATATAATAAACAATTAAAGACTAACCATGTCAGCCGATTTAATAAAACTTGTTTGGATGAATTCTTGCTGCCACAGTATATATTATTTAAACCAAGAATGTATACACAAATTTTTACAAAACTTTATAGTGTACACAAAAAACTTTTACAATGTAACATCTTATGAATAATTTTTTTTTATACAGTAGGTTACTATTATAATTTCAGTCAGCAGTCATACATTAAGAAAATAAATTATTTTGTTATCTAATAGGATTTAGAATTATGAGTGAGAAAGTTAGCTAAAAGTTTAATCTCCAGACTATAATTTATTTGCATGATACAGAAATAATAAAAAACAAATACTGCTAACAGAATAATTATTACATTATCAATAAGTAAATTTAATAATTCAAAAATAGCATCCAACAAAAATGTATCCTTTTTGAATGATTTCATCTACCTTTTCATTGGCTGACTTTTTTATCATATATAAATAGAATGAAAAGTTGTGAGAGTATAAAATGTAACTCACCAATTGTGATGGATTTTAGCTTGTTCAAAATAGTTTGCAACCTGAAAGCAATGATCAGGAAAATTTTTGAAAATTGATTTTTTAACCTTTTGTATCTTCTAACAAATAAGGTACAATAAGCTAAAGAAAAAAAAACTACAATTAGTTATTCAATATTGACATAATTTGGTATGTTTCTGTAAGCAGCTTTGACAGTTTCATGAAATTTAATGGAATTTACTAAAAACAGTTTTACAAAAATCAATAAAAATACTTTTTGTGACTTTCATAACATTAGAACAAAGTGAAATTTTATATGAAATGAATCTAGTGTACAAGTAGATAATGGATATAGTCTCTTATATCAATAAAAAAATTTTATTTACCAAGAGGTAAATTTTTCTGTGCTACTCCCCAAGAAAAGATGGAGATCTTCATTCATCTGTGCATGTGTCTTTTTATTGGCTACCATCACCATGATGTAGTCAGGAAGCTCTTCATCTGAATAAAAGATACAATGTAATACATTATTTTCAAAACAATATTATATTACAAGATTATTGTACAATATAAACTTTATCTGGGTGGCAGTAAAAAGTAGAAAAATTACCAGATTATTTTTCATTAAATTTTACAAGTAGAATAAATTGAACATTTTATTAGAGAGTAATTTTTTTTTCAATAAAGCTTTTCAACTTTTAATGTGTAAATTAAATGCTTTCTAAATTTTTATTTCAGTCAATGGCTCATATGATAACTCACACCAATAACAAAGGATGATCGCTCCTTTGTTAGATTTAGGTTTTGAGTTTTTCTCAAATCTAGATTAGATTTTAGTGGATTCATCCTGCAAGTTCCTTTTTCACTGGGTGTTTTATAATCACAGAATAAAGTTGTCTTAGTCCAACAAATAAAAATACAACATTATTGAGATAAAAATCCACAGGTCTTTTCTCATCTGTTTATGTTTACAGTGTTATGACAAAATTACGTTATGAAGTTAATAAAATTCCCAAAACATTGCACAATATTTTGCTCAGTGTTAATCTTATGCTATATTTGCACAATTTATTGTGATACTATTTTTATCTAAAGTTTATTAGATGGGTTACATTTTTCATTGAGGAATCTGAATTTTATTAGAATTTATTGAAATTTTTTCATTTTTCAATGAAATTTTTCTATATGAAATACACCCTTCTTCAGAGTAGTGTACTAAAAATAAATTAAAAACATTTATCCATAAAGACATTTTTATTATTTAATATAGCTTATGTTTTACATATCAGTAATAATTTATTACTCAATATTATAAAACTGGTTGCCAACCAAAGCTATAGAACCCAGTCTGTCTTGCTATTCAACCCACAGGTGGGGAGAAGAGATGAATTAATACCTTTTCCTAAGAGTATTTGTGCATAAGTGAATGTAACAAACCAGACTGGAATTTGAACTTGACTCTATGATTTCTCATTCTGAGCTGTTATCCATTACACCACATCACACATCCCAAATACTCAGTGCAAAATTAATATCTGTAGTCATAATTGGAAGAAAAAATGGCATAAAACTATAAAAAAAATTATAGCTATAATTTTGTAAATCCAATTTTGAAAGGTTGGGTATTTTCTTTAAAAAATTATAACTGACAGTGGAAAACAATCTGTTTTAGAAGATAAAATCATTAAAAATCCTTTAGTTTTTAAAATTACTTACCTTCATAAGCTCCAAGTTCAACCAGTTTGGCTTTAATAGCTGACTGTAAAGGGAAAAAAAAATAGAAATTGTAAATTCCTACAATAACGGTTTTAAAAATGTACATTAGGAGCTTAAAAAAAGTTTGATTCGCAACAGAAGAAGTGGTGATCTCCCTTTATCTTCTGCAAATGTTTTGATTGCCCTTTTTTACTGACTATTGTTTTTGCTACTTTCCATGCGTGCTGACAGATTTAAAAAATAGCAACACCTTAAATTAATATAAATGAATAGCAAAAAAAAAAAAAAAAATCTGTGATTATATAATCAAGATCTTCATATGCTGCAGTAACCTATAGACCCCAATCTTATAAAAAATGTGTACAAATTAGCATTTACAGAAGAAAATTCAAAAATAGAATGAAATCTAAAGAAATTTATGGCTGTTACAGAGCTGTAAGAAATCTATAAAGCCCTCTTTAATATAAGTTTATATTCATAAAAACAAGTATGTGCATGCAAAGATAATGTATGGCCATGACAAATTTATTGCAAAAAGAAAAAAGGTGTTGTGGCATACCTATGGACGATAATGGGTATATCCCCATTCACATAAATATAGTAGTAAATACTGTATGTTGGTCTGCACTTGGAGATTCGTCTCCAGCTGTGCTGGTCAAATTCTCTGCCTCTGGGCAGAGAGGATCCCCAGACAAGGCTATGTTGAAGGGCAGAGTCTTGTCTTGGGAAACAGCTGCCCGACCCTGTTTTATACAGGGCCTACGGGAAAATTTTTTGGTCGAGCCTACGGGCTTGGATACCCCACATTAAATTTGGCTTTGTCCACATATGACTGCATGGGATGGTTGGAAGATATCCTGCAGTTGGAGATTCATTGTGGAATTCACTTGACTCACTTCTTAGCAATTGACTACTACTTTTATGCGCTGCTGACAAATTTTATGTGTGTTGTAAGAACAACACATAAAATTTGTCCTAAGTATTATCGTTCATTACCAACCTTCATGTGATTATACTCTTCAGTAACCTTCCCTAGGTTACAACAAAAGGGTAACCTAAATTTCTCAATTTAACAAAGTTAAAGTGTTTAATTCACAAAAATTACAATGGGAACTTTCAAGTTTTATTTTGTATAGCTAAAAGGTATATTTTTTGTTAAGTATAAATACTGTGGATCCTAAAATTAATAATCAATAAAATTTTATAATTAATACCAAAAAGATGGTTATTGGTAAATTAAAGTGAAAAGATTACATTTTCAGTTTACAGTCAAGTTATATTTAAAAATTGCAGTTCTTGTTTGATCAAATTTAAGTAATGTGTGAGCCTGATCAATAAATAGGTAACTACTTAGGAAGACCATATAACAACTTTTGAGTGTGTACCAGATTAAGCAAAGCTAGGTAGATAAAGGTTAGTTTTCTTGAGGAAAAATGTTACAATGTTAGATTACTTGCATAAATATAGGAACTTTAATAAAGTAAATTGTCAATATATATAATTTAATCCTAGCAGAGAATCTAAAAATTTTAAATCTGATTCTGCATACACTCAACTTAAGGGAAAAATGCCTTATCTTTTTTTGTGCATCCAGAAATTTGCTATTGTTGAAAAATTAAATAATTTTTAAAGCTATGTTTTATTAAATTTTTAAGAGCAAACTAGAATTTAAAATATTTTAATTTTGTATGCTTTTTTACAAGACTGACTAAAACATGTATTTTCTAGTGAAAAAAAATGGAAACTATAACAACTGCTTAGTATTGGTGAATAATAAAATGAACATTATAACAGTATAAGACTTATTAATTACATATCAGAAGTGACAGTATTTTAAAATGTGCATATTCACATTCATCTGAAAGGGAAATTGGAAAACCCAAATTACTGTTTTTTCATATTTACGACTGATTATATTTTAATATAATACAAATGGTTAGATATATCATTATAATGTTATATTGAAAAAATGCATAGTAAAAATTTCTAATGGTTATGGTAGTCCAATTTTTATGGTTAAAGTTAACCTTCATTATTCATAGCCTACCACCAGTTTTGACAGATATCAACGTGTTAAAATCTCTCTTTGGCCATCATGAGGGCAATATAATCACATCATTAAACTGATTTTGGTAATAAACTCCAACACAAAAACCTCTGCAATTAAAAAAACAAAACAAAAAGCAAAATGAAAAACTATCACTTTTTCAGTCTAAGAAAGTGAATGATTAACTATAGGGCCCCTCTATACACAAATCTAGAACTGCTCTCAGAAGGCAATCTCCCTATTATACAGACATTATTTGAAAGGTGGGGATAAAACCAACAAAAATTGTTATAGAACATTTTGCAGAATAATGATATTGACTCATTTCGGATTTTTTTGACAAATTATGCTGCTGTAAATATTGTTCACTTTGTTTTGCTTTGCAACAAATTTATGAAGATGCAATGCGAAAAAGTCACTTCATGAAATCAAAAAAATGATGGGAGGTGCTACTTAAGATCTTTCTACTTAATATAAATTTAAAAAGTAATTTTAAAAAATTGATAATACTCAATGTACAATTTTGATTTTTGAAGCATGAATTTCTGACAGTTTTCGAAAATTGATATAAATATGAAATAGAATATATTATACGTGCAATTCAGTAAAAGCAATATGTATGTTTTTGTATTGTGAATGATTCTAAACATTAGTCAGAAAAGAGAAATCATTTCATAATCCATTCATTAGAATTATTAAATAGTTTTGTTTTTTTGTTACAGTAAAACGGGAATTTGTATAAAAGTACACCATTTTTTACCTAGTGTCTTGTAATGTTTGGAGAAGTAAGAGAACAGATTTCAATGAGACATTATTTTCTTGAGAAAATACCTTAAGTTATTTACTTTCCCGAATTCTTTTCATTTGTTAGTTACATTACGAGAAAATAATCACGAACATTTCCAAACATTGTTAAAAAAATGTTATAGCCCCATATCCTAGCCTTAATGAATTTATTTTCATCATATTTGATCTGATTTTACTATTGTTCACGTTATTCATAATTAATCTTTTTCTCTTGATAAGTTGTAATTTAACATAAATCGATTCGAGATTTTAGTAACAAGCATAAATTGTTATAAAACTCACGTAGTATTTAAAAGATCAAGGGAAGTAACTGGGCAACTTGTTTACATGTATTGTCACCGAAATTAAATTATTCTTTGAGTCTTATCTTAGCTGTATATTTATTTTATTGCTGTGCAGAGAAATCCCTTCCTCTTTTTACTTAAAAAAAAATCTATATGAAATTATTTTAATGACGTAAAGGTTTTACTTTTTTGTTACTTCATCATCGATTTATTTTATCACTGGTTTTTAGACTAAAAAAATATTACCGGTCTTTCCATCAAACAAAACAATTTTATCGAATGTTGAACAATATTAGTTCAACAAAACAATTTTTCCAGTGATTGTTACTGTTTACACAAGTTTTGTTGTTTAGTTGAACTTGAAATAATTAATTCCGTCTTCCATTCTAACAAGAACATTTAAAAAAAAAAAAGAAAAAAAAAAAAAGAAAGATTTTTAGCTTAAATGAAAAAAACGTTATTAATATCGTCATAAAAAAAAGTAAAAAACATACTTACGCTTTAAGTAATAAATACGTACGTATTTGATTTGAAATTAACTAGATGGATTTAATTTCCAAGAGCTATCCATCATGCACAAGGATGATGATGGAGACTGACATGACATATAGCCATAAAAATATACAAACAAAAAAACAGTGACACAAGAACTATTTCATTAAATTCAGTTTAAGAACATTGGTGCGGAAAGTAGACTGGGCGAACCGAGTTCAAATTGCGGCTTAGACTGTTGCGTTCACTTTCGCACAAACGCTCTTGCTAAAAAGTAAAAACTCAGGAATTCATCTCTTCAGTCAAATAGTAGGATATACTGGATTCTCTAGCTAGAGTTTACTAAAAAAAAAAAAGTAGTTTCCAGTAAGATTTTAAATTAAAATAAATTCAGAATGAGAATAGTTTTCTTAAGAGAAGGACTACTCTGAATTTAAAACCTTTTAAAAACCCTTGTCTATTTTCCCTGAGGAGTCATGATAGTTCACAGATAATAAAGAAAAGGGACATGGGGTTAAAAAAAAAATCAATCAAAAAAACTTGTAAGATACTTGTACGTAAATTTTGAATATAAAATATTCAGATTTTACATTAAAAAGTTTAAAAAGCTTTAAGAAAAAACCTACATATCACTAAGTTCATTTTTTAAGTTCAATTTGAATTAATAGTTTTGATTTTTAATTCAGTTGTTGGTATTAATTCTCCTTCACTTCAGATAATCACTCAATAAAAAAAAAAAAAATCAAATCCTTCTTAAGTTAAAAAAACATTTCTAGATATTTTTGTCACTTTTTAATATTATTTTAATAAGGATATCAAATTCTAATTTTTTTTTACCCAATTATGGAAATTGGGGAGATTTTTTTATAGGGTAGCACAATATGTTGAAAACTTAGTACGAAAGGAAAGTTTCTCAATGATCAATTCCACTATTCCTGTTAGTGTTTAACGATGAATTGTAATTCTTAAAAAGTTTGTTTTAAATTTTATCGGTTCTCCTCATTCTTAACTTTTTAAACAAACACGTGGTAACTTTTTTCAGATCAAAATTATTGTAAAAAAGTAATAATATAAGTGATAAAAAAGATTTTAAGCTTCAATTTTTAAAACTGATCATAAATAAATATTTGCTTAAAAACTGATGTTTTTAATAACCTGAGTACAGACATTGACAACCTTCCTCATGTTTTCAAACATTTAAAACAAAAAAAAAATGATTAGATTAACTTCTGATGCTGAAACATTAACGATAATAATTCGAGATCTGAATGAACTGACAAAAAAAAACAACAAATAACTTACACGGATCTTATGACTAATTTCATTTCCAATTTCCATCTTAAATTAGCGATAAAATTCAATTAAAGTTGTACTGAAGATCTGAATACAAGCGTGGACTCCATTTATATTTGATTGTATTTGCATGCTGCAGTTCTTGACAACGATCATACAGGCATTCACACGAACCGATAACACGATCTCTGAACCAAGAAGAGGATAGATCCCAAATAAATGATGCAATTAGTTGAAAATGAGTCATAGCGTGTTAGTTACGTTTTGACAGATATATTTTCATAATGAATGAGATGAATTTTTAAAATTTTAATAAGTGAATTTGTAGTTATTGGGTAGCATGACTGCACAGAAGATCTTTCCCGAAAGGAGCAGGCTCTTTTTTTAACCAGAGCCAAGGAGAGGGGGGTCATTTTTTCACAATAAGTCGGGGTAAAAAATATATAATAAAAAAAGAAATATAAAATTATATAAAAATAATTAATGGTTAAATTAAAAAATAATTTAGTAGACTAGGTTTGTTTATTGCACTTTCTTTGAGGGACGTGTTTTAAAAAACAACACTTTCTCTAATCTTAAATAAATTAACGCTAGCTCTCAGTCTCTTAGACATCAATAACTAAAAAGTAAAAACCTAAAGTCTAACCCTATTTTTGATATATGCCAAATAGTTAATCGTAGATATATAATATAATCAATAATTAACCCTAACTCTAACTCTAATTTGAAATATATTAAATAGCTAACCTTAACCCAAGGTTTGAATTATGCCTAATAGATAACCCTACCTCTAGATATATAATATAAATAATAGATAACACTAACTTTAACACTAGTCTTGAAGTATCCCCAAAAGTTTGTATTTGCTTTAACACTAGGTTTGAAATATACCTAGTAGGTAACCATAGTTTTAACTTTTAACCCTAGTTTTGAATTATACATTAATAGTTAGTCCTAGTTCTAAACCATGTTTTGAAATACAACAAAAATCTCTAACCCTAGCTATAGGTTTTTAAATATCCCTAATAGTATAATCTTAGCTCTAAGTTTGAAATATATCTAGACTAAAATAGCTAACGCTTACTTTAACATTGGTATGAAACATACCTAATAGTTAAACCTAACTTTAACCTTAGTTTTGAAATATATCAAATAGCGAACACACGCTCTAACCCTAGGTTTGAAATTTACCTAGTAGCTAAATATAGATATAAACCTAGTTTTGAATTATACCTAATAGATTGCCTTTGGTCTAACCTTGGTTTTAAAATATACCAAACAGCAAACCCTAACTATAAAAATAGGTTTTGAAATATATCTAATAGTTTATCATAGCTCTAACCCTAGGTTTGAATACCAAATAGCTAACCCTAGTTCTAGTTTTGACATTAGATTTGAATTATACCTGAGCTAATCCCAGCTTTAACACTAGTCTTGAAATATACCAAATAGCTAACACTAGCTCTTACCGAGTTTTGAAATATACCAAATAGTTAACCATAGCTTTAGTAATAGCTAACCCAAACTCTAACAACATGTTATACTAAGCTTTTGGTTGTGAGAGAAAGGAATAATGAGGATTGGGATTTGAACAACATTTATTGTTTGTATAAACACTGTATTGCACAGATATTGTATGTACGTGTTGGTGTTGTTTATATCAAAGTAATGGCGGTGGATTGCCAAGGTGTTGTCCCAGAGTGGTTAGTGAAGCTATGAATCTGACTGATGATGGTGTGAGGGTTGGGAGAAGTCACAAATCTGACTTTGCCAATGCAGAGGATGCAAGTGTTAAGAGTCAGAAGTCACAAATCTGATATTGCCGATGCAGAGGATGCGAACATTATGAGTTGGCAGAAGTCATGAATCTGAGGGAGATGAGGTATCGTCATGTTGAAACTGGACAGCTGAGGTGGCCAGTCAAGCCTGGGAGTGGCAACAGTGAGAGTGGCAGTGATGTTGAGAGGCACCGGTGATGGTGACAGTGGCAGTGGCAGCAGGAGCAGTACCCTGCATGCTAGCCAGGCCGCAACTGTCCTGGTTGTTCTGAGACCTGCTTTTAAGCAGGACTGGTAGTCCACAGGAGCATCTCTTTTTCTAGCTGGAACATTTGTAATTGGCCACTGCTGGAGCTTGCTTCATAGACTGGACATGATGCCTAGGCGTAGAAAATAACTTTTTTTTATTTTGTTCTCTGCCTTTGTGGCATTCACATCTAGCTAGCATGCAGAATGAATCAGAAAGAGATCTAATTGCAATGGAGTATAACAGATCTCCCAGATCTCAGTCTGATTCATAGGCAGTTTGTGGCAAGTTCAGTTAAGTCAGGAATGAGATGATTGTTAGTAAAAAAAAGAATGGTTTGCTAGTTCTGTTGAGTTTGGTAATCTTTCGCTGCTAATGAGAGTTGTTATATCCATTTCCCTCACTGCACATTTCTGACACCAGTTGTTATGTTAAGCATTTAGATGTGAGAGAAGGGAATAATGAAAATTATAATTTGAATGTTTATTGTTAGTATATACTCAGTGTTGTACAGATATTGCAAAATTGGTGTCATATTTGTTTCTGGTGTGTGATCCAGATGGTGATCAGGGTTAAGAGAAAAGCCGGCAGTTGACCTATTTTTGTGCTTGCCAAGGTCACGGGATATGTTTGGTGTACTTGTTGGTTATACTGAGGTAACGGTATTGAGGTGTCGAGGTTGGCAGGCCTGTTTTAAGGGATGTTCTTGCACGTGTTGGTGGATTGGCATCACAGTGGTGGGTCAAGTAAGATGTATATTTGGGGAATTGGTGTCACTGCATGTGGTGGTAGCTTTGTTGCTGAGTTGGTAGGCCTATTCTGTTTTGCAATGATGTACAACATTGTACATGTTGGTTATGCCAAGGTGATGGTGGTGTGTTGCTGAGGTGTTACCCCAGAGTGGTTAGCGAAGTAACAAATCTGACTATATTGATAGAATAGTGCGAGCATAAGTAGTCAGAAGAAGTCACGAATTTGACTTTGACGATGCAGAGCATACAAGTGTTAAGATTCGAAAGCACAAATCTGACATTACTGATTGATATGTCCTGGAAAGGGATATATTTGTTGTAGTGTTATAGTGTTGTATTGTGTAAAGTTCTCACAAGTACACAGTGTAGTCAAGAAAAGTTAACTACCTCCTGAGTGTAGAAAGCTTCCTACTTATATACAATCTAATTTGCACATCACCACATGTAGGTTTGAATTATGCCTAATAGTTAACCCTAGTTATAACCCTAGGTTTGAATTATATCTAATAGCTAACACTAGCTCTAACCTTAGACATAAAATATTAGTATTAATTAACCCCCGTATTAACCCTAGATATATAATATAAGTAATACAATAGATAGGTTTGCTTCTTGTCTGGTTCACACTTCTCCCTGGTCTTTTAAACAAGAGTAGAGGTTTAACCATTGTTTCCTGTTTAGGATTGGGTTTTACAGTTCCTTCTAAAGTGTACTTCAACTCTATACTTCAAATGTCACCCCTATACTCTGAAAATTTATTTACTATTTTTTTCTTCAATAGTAGTAGATATGTTCCAATTTTCCTTAATTTTGTTTTGTAGACAAAACTTTATTTTTGCACATTTTGTTTTATTCTTGTTTATTTTTGTTTTGACTTACTGTTTTAATTTTTTTTTTTTACAAGTTTTATTTTTCTTGCTAAATGTGACTGTGAACAGTATATTGTGTTTGCTGTGGTGAGCCCCAACCAACCATAGCAGGAAAATCTCCCTGGCCACAAAACTGTATTCTGGGAGGGTCCCCGTTTTACTCCAGCCCTCCTTATATAGGGCACTAAAATTAACATTCTCTACAGATGTTGGCAGTATTGCCACATACGGATGGATTATGTCCAACATAGGATTTGGTAGAAAATCAACTGTACTTCAGTATTATGCTTTTTTATCAATAAATTGGTAAAACATTTACTTCTACTGTAGATTTATGCTTTTTTATTGAGAAATAGAAAAATATGTTATATTTAATTAATATTTATTGTTTTTGATTAAGAAATAGGAAAATCAACTTGTTGGGTTACCTCCTCCTAATTTTCTAAACTGCTACTAGGGGACACTTTCCAGCACTATAAATACTCTGCAATAATTATTTGCAACCACAATGAAATTTTAACGTCATGTGATGTTTTGTAGATCCCCTGTGAATATGCGGTATAATGGTATATGTGGGATTGAGTAATGATGGATGAGTTCTTGTCGTGAATGAGCAAATTGTAATGAATGAATGGGTCATGATTCTGATTAACTAGGACTAGGATAGCTAATGAAGAATAGCCTCTCCCTATTTGCCCTTTGGCCCTATGCCATAATTTTGTATTTTTTATGAAAAAGATCCTTTGTATTTTCTCTGCGGTCCATATAACATCAGGACAACCTTCAAAAGTTTGACGACACTTCGCAGATATCTCTCCTGAGTAAGACCCCCATAGAGGAGAACATGACTAAAGACTGTGTGTACGCTATCCCGTGCAGCTGCAGAAAGAAATATAAAGGGGAGACAGGCCGCCCCCTTAAGGTAAGGCTTCAAGAACACCAGAAAGCTGTAACATGAGGGGAAATGGAGAAATCAGCTGTGGCTGACCACATATGGAGAGAGAAGGGAGATCACCACACTCTGTGGGATCAGGTTGAGATCATAGACAAAGAACAACATTGGAAAATTCGTAAACTTAAGTAATCAGTATATATGCTAGGCCACAAAAATCTCCTGAGCCAACCAAGCATAGAAATAAATACAATATGGGAACCAGTAATAAGGAGTGTAAGAGAAAAGTGATAATAACAACAAAAATTGCAATATGAGCTCTGGTAAAAACATGCAATGATAAGAGCAAAATTTGCAATATGAGCACTGGTAAAAATGGTTGCTGAATACCTTAGGTTTATAATACCCAGAAATTCATACACAGATGTCCTCAAGGACACATGGCACAGTGGATAAAGGTGTTAGTTAGATCCAGTGACAGGACCCAAAGAGTGTGAGTTCAATACCCTGTTAAAGCAGTGGAGAACCCTCAGAGGGAAATTAACAGGAGATAACTGATAACAGGCATAACTGATAACAGGCATCCATTAAAACATAGTGGAACTATACTGATCAGTGAGTGAAATAAAAGCTTCGTAATAAATATGGCGACATTTAATTTAAATCAAAGGGCAAAAAAATTTCTGTGTGTGTGTGTGTCGTGGGAATCCCCTTTGATCAAAATGAAATATACTTATCCGTGTACCCTAAGACCCTTGTTCAAATTTAGATTTAATTTATATCAAAGGTTTGTGCCCCATTCAGCGAACCCACTTTGATCAAAATGAAATATGCTTATCCAAGTACCCTGGGTAATGTTTCAGAATATATATGGTTATGGTGGTCTATCCCTAAAACCCTAGAAGGAGTTCAATAACAAACAAACATTATACAGATATAACAAATTTTCCTATTTCTCAATCAAAATGCATAAATCTAAAGTAAAAATAACTGAGTTACCAATTTATTAATGAAAATTGATAAATCTTCAGTAGAAATAATTGATTTATTAATTTATAAATAAAATCTGAAAGAAATATACTTATGTATATATTAATAAAAGAACATAAATATTAATAAAAAATACCTATTTCTTAATAAAAAATATCAATAAAAAAGCATAATACTGAAGAATATACAGATGATTTTATAATTGCTCCACAAATAACATAAATCTGAAGCAAAAATAACTCATTTAACAACAGAAATATAAAGTAAAATTACCAATTTTGTCAATTTATCAATGAAAAAGCATATATTAAAGTAAATACAGTTGATTTTCCTATTTCCACCCCACCAAAAGCATAAATATGATGTGAATAAAGCTGATTTTGATATTTTTCAATAGAAAAGCATTAAGATGAATTAAATAATGTCAATAAAAAAAGCATGATGCAGAAAGAAAATAATAAAGTTTGAAAAAGATTCAACATTTACTGGCCTGAATGTCAGAGAAATTTTCACAGAAAATATTTGTCCTCCGACAAAGATTCGAACCTGTATTCTATATGGAACCATCATTTAGCTTGACGTGCCTTTACCGATTTGGCCACAAAGGAGTGTTCAGTTAGCAAGGTCAAATTTACTGTATTTAAACTTCAAACTTCCATGAATCTCTCACGTACATTCATATCTGCACATGAAAATTTCTTGGACATTCAGGCTGGTAAATGTTGTTTAATACTGTTTATTACAAACAGAGCATTTACTTAAATATTTGTATCTATAAAAAGAATGTATAAACATAAAAAGGTCTTAAAATAATTGTCGGACTTCGTCCATTTCATAATGTGTGACGTCATTTGTTTACATTTGATACGCCATGAAAATCTGATGTAAATATAACTGTTTTTTAATATTCCTGAATAAAAAAGCATGAATATAATATGTAAATATTAACTAACTTCACAATCTGCAATTAAAAATGCATGAATCTGATGTAAATATGACAGACTTTACAGTTTCCTCATAAAATAACATCAATATGAGGTAAACATAACTGATTTAACAATATATCATTAAAAAAAGAAAAACTGATGTAAAAATGACTGGCTTTACAATTTCTAAAAAAAAGTTTAAATCTGATACAAATACAACTGATTTTACCATTCTTTAATAAAACAGAATAAATCTGTAAATATGACAGATTTTACAATTTGCTTTTTGTCAATAGAAATGCATAAATCTAATGTAAATATGACAGACATTAAAACTATTCAGCAAAAAAGCTTAAATCTGATGTAAATATAACAAATTTAACAAATTCATATTCAAAAAAGAAAAAAATTGATACATATCTACTACTATTGAAGAAAAAAATAGTAAATAAATTTTCAGAGTATAGGGGTGACATTTGAAGTATAGAGTTGAAGTACACTTTAGAAGGAACTGTAAAACCCAATCCTAAACAGGAAACAATGGTTAAACCTCTACTCTTGTTTAAAAGACCAGGGAGAAGTGTGAACCAGACAAGAAGCAAACCTATCTATTGTATTACTTATATTATATATCTAGGGTTAATACGGGGGTTAAATATAACTGATTTTATAATTTCTCAATAAGAAACAAATTATGCAAGTATAACTGATTTTACAATTTCTGATTAAAAAACATAAATCTGTTTTAAATATGATTAATTTTACAATTTCTCTATTTTATAACTTGTCAAAAAATATAAGTATGTTGTAAATATCACTAATTTTATAATTACTGAAAAAAAACATAAATTTAATGCAAGTATGATTAATTGCAATACTTCTCAATGAAAAGTATACATCTGATGCAACGATGACTGATTTTACTATTTTTCAATGTAAAAATTATGAATTTGATGTAAATGTCACTGATTTTATAAATCTGATCTAAGTTTGACTAATTTTATAATTTCTCAATGAAAATGCATAAACTAGACATAAATATAACTGACTTTACTAATTTTCTAATTAAAAAAGCATAAATCTCATGAAAATATAAGGGATTTTATAATTTCACTACAAAAAAGGCATAAATCTGATGCAAATATGACTAATTTTACAATTTCTCAATAAAAATGTTTAAATCTGATGTAAATATAACTGATTTTACAATTTGTCAATGAAAAATCATAAATGCAATGCAAATAGCATTGATTTTACAATTTCTCAATAAAATTGCATAAATCTGATGGAAATATAATTGATTTTATAATTTTACATTAAAAAAGCATAAGTTTTATGTAAATATGACTGATTTTATCATTTCTCACTAAAAATTCATAATTTGATGTAAATATGACTGATTTTCAATTTCTCAATAAAAAGGATAAATCTGATGTAAGTATGACTAATTTTAAGATTTCTCAATGAAAAGCATACATATGACATATTTTATAATTTTTCAATAAAAAAAGCATAAATCGGATCTACGTATGACTAATTTTACAATTTCTCAATAAAAAAGCAAAAAATATGATGTAAATGTATCTGATTTTATAATTTGTAAAAAAAAGTATGAATCTGTTGTAAATTTCTCCAATATTTGAATATTTGACTGATTTTACAATTTCTCAATGAAAACCTTTTGAATCTGATATAAATGTCACTGATTTTACAAACTCTCAATAAAAAGCATAAATCTGATGCAATATCATTGTGACTCTATGTGACACAGGCAAAGAGAAAGTAAAGTGTTAAAATTAAATCATAACTTGGAACAAGGTGAAAACTGTTAAAGAATGGAACTATCTACAAATTGAGAAAAAGAGTGAAATTGCTTTTAATTTTAAAGTGTATTTTTTAAACAGAGATGGCTTGAAGAAATTGACTATATTGTTTTAGGGACTGATTTACAATTTATCAAAAAAAGCATAAATCTGATGTAAATGACTTATGTTCCAGTTTCTTAAAAAATGCATAAATCTTATGTAAAAATGACAGACATTAAAACTTCTCAACAAAAAAAGCATAAATTTGATTGTAAATATAACTAGTTTAACAATATCTCAATAAAAATGAATAAATCCAATGTAGATATGATTCATTTTAAAATTTCTCAATAAAAAATACCAAAGTCTCACATACATATGACTGATTTTACAATTTCTCTACAAAATTGCATAAAACTAATGTAGATATAACTGATTTTACAATTTCTCATTACAATGAATAAATCTGTTGAAAATATGACTGATCTTAAAATTTCTCAATAGAAATTTAAAAATGTGATGTAAATATGAGTGATTTTAAAATTCTAAATAGAAAAGCATATAGTTGATGTAAATATAATAGATTTTACAATTTCAGAATGAAAAAGAATAAATCTGATGTAAATATAACTAATTTAGCAATTTCTCATAAAAAAGAAAACATCTGATGTAAATATGACCGACTTTACAATTTTTAAATCAAAAAGATTCAGTCTCATGTACATAAGACTGAATTTAAAATTTATCAGTAAAAATTCAGTTATATTGACATCAGATTTTTTCCTTTGTAGTAAGAAATTATTAAATTATTAGGTTGGTGCAAAAATAATATCGTTTTTTGACGTTAAAAAATACGTCAAAAAACGATATTATTTTTGCACCAACCTAATAGTTATATTTTCATCAGATTTTATGGTTTATGCTTTTTTTTATTGAGAAATTGTAAAATCAGAAATATTCACCTCAGATCCTTTTTTTTTAGTAAGAAAATATTTACATCCAATCTAAGCTTATAAACAGAAAAATTGTAAAATCAACCATAATCACCTTCGATTTATTCTTTTCTAATTCTATTCTAGAATTAGTTACACCTGCATAATTTTTGTTTTTTTATTGAGAAATTGTAAAATCAGTTATATTTAAATAAGATTTAATCATTTTTCTGAAATTGATGTAAATATGACTAATTTTAAAATTTCTCAATAGAAAAGCATGAAATTTAACGTAAATATGTGTAGTTTTACAATTTATTAACAAAAATACATAAATCTGTTATTTGACAAACTTAAATCTGATTAAAATATGACTAATTTTACAATTTCTCAAATAAAAACACAGAAGACGGATCCAAATATAATTAATTTTACATTTTCACAACAGAAAATATGAATCTGATGTAAATATGTCTAGCTTTAGACTTTCTCAACAAAAAAGCATAACTTTGATCTAAATATGAATAATTTTACAATTTCTATAAAAAAGCATAAATATGATGTAAATATGTCAAATTTTACAATTCCTCAATAAAAAAAGTATAAATCTGCCGTAAATATCACTAAGTTTACAATATTGGTTTAAAAACCATAAATCTGATGCACGTATGATTAATTATAAAATTTCTCGCATACACCTGATGTAAATATTACTAATTTTCAAATTTCTCAAATAAAAAAAGCATAAATCTGATTTAAACACAACTAATTTTAAAATTTCTGAATGAAAAACACACATCAGATACAAATATGACTGATTTTATAATTTCTCAATAAAAAAGCATAAACCTGATTTAAATGACTAATTTTACAATTCCTCTAGAGAAAAATCATAAATATAATGTAAATAAGTTTGATTTTATAATTTCTCAATAAAAAAAGTATAAATCTAATGTAAATATCACTAAGTGTACAATTTGTATGTTAAAAAATTGAATCTGATGCCAGTATGATTAATTGTAGAATTTCTGAATGAAAAGCATCTGCTGCAAATATGACTGATTTTATAATTTCTCAATAAAAAAGGAAATATCTGATTTAAATATGACTAGATTTACAATTTCTCAATAAAAAGATTAAATCTGATCTAAATATGACTAATTTTACAATTTCAATAAAAAGGCATAAATATGACAAAAATATATCTGATTTTATAATTAAAAAAAAATATCACTAATTTTACAATTTCTGAATAAAAACCATAATTCTAATGGAAGTATAACTAATTGTAATATTTCTTAATGAAAAGTATACAACTGATGCAAATTTGATTTTATAATTCTTAATAACAAAGGATAAATATCAAGGAGATATATACAATTTTTCAATAAAAGGCATAAATATAATCTAAATGTGACTAAAAATGCATAAATACGATGTAAGTCTGAATTTATAATTTGTGAAAAAGTATAAATCTGTTGTAATAATTTAACTATTTCAGAATAAAAAAAAAACAAATCTGATGAAAGAATAACTAATTTTAAAATTTCTCAATTAAAAGCATACATTTGATACCAATATGACTGGTTTTATAATTTCTCAATAAAAAAGCAAACATCTTATTTAAATATGACTAATTTACAATTTCTCAATGAATGGGATGTAATTATGAATAGTTTTACAATTTCTCAATAAAAGCATAAATCTGATTTAAATAAGATTAATTTTACAAATTCTCAATATGATGTAAATATGTCTGATTTTATAATTTCTCAATAAAAAAATATAAATCTGTTTTAAATATCACTAATTTTACAGTTTTGTATTAAAAACAAATCTGATAAAAATATGACTAATTTTAAAATTTCTCTATGAAAAAGCATAAATATGATGAAAATATGTCAGATTTTATTTAAATTTCACTAATTTTACAATTTCTGAATAAATTTAACTAATTTTACAATTTTGGTTTAAAAAAACCATAACTCTGATGCAAGTATGACTGATTTTATAATTTCTCATTAAAAAAGAATAACTCTGATCTCAATATGACTAATTTTAAAATTTCTAAATAAAAAGGATAAATATGATGTGAATATATAATTTGTGAAAAAAATATTTGTTGTAAATATCACTGATTTTACAATTTCACAATAAAAAAACATAAATCTGATTTCTCTAAAAAAATAAATATGGCTTATTTTATAATTTTTCATAAAGTATAAATCTGTATAAATCTGTTTTAAATATCACTAAATTTACAATTTCATAATAAAAACCTGATGCAAGTATGATTAATTTTAATGAAAAAGCATAAATATGAAGCAAATATAACTGATTTCACAATTTCCCAATAAAAAAAAGCATAAATCTGATGTAGATATGACTAGTTATACAATTCCTCAATAAAAACCCCTAAATCTGAAGATATGACTAATTTTACAATCTCTCAATAAAAAAATATAAATCAGATATAAATATGACTCATTTTACAATTTTGACATGAAAAGGCATAAATTTGACGTGAATATCAATCCAGTCTGGGCTCTGAATGAGCTTGTCCTTGAAGGGTAGGGTTGTGTGCCATTTTCATCTTTTCTCTCATCCATTACCGGTTAGATGTACTTCCTCTTTGTAAGGACCATAGGAAGGCGATTGAGCATTTGTTGTCCACCCTCTGTGGACAAGAAGGACACAGCCTTGTGTAAAGAAGCGTCCATGTCATGGGGGACTAGGATTGCCACACTTGTAGGTTCAGAAAAAATGTCGACTTTCCACAACGAGTGTCGAGCAGCCTTGAGGGTCTTTTCTCAGTCCAATAACCTTTCATGACATCGAAAGGTCTTGTATCGTGAATTAGTGGAGGAGGTCGCGAAGGGTTCTCTCTGTGGGCGCTCGGCTTGTCGCTGGCCGAGTTGCTCTCTTTCTGGTCTTGGGCACCAGCAGCGAATTACCTCAGTAACCCTGAGTTTTCGCATACCTGGTGATTGATTTGGAACGTACTATTTTTCAATGATATGGCCTTCAGATTGAGCGGGGCGGATTTGCCTGACTGTCCCTTGTGCGACCTTGGTTTAGAAGAAACGGCTTCGCACACCTTGTCCTTTCTGGGACTATGCCGGTGAATTGATGGTTCGTATTGTTCCCGATAAACTGTACTCATCGATCTCGCATACGCTTGGTTCGTGTGAAAGGGGCTATCCTTGAGTTTCTTTTTTAAGTCCTCTTTGTCATAACGAGGCGGTTTCCTGTGAAACCCTCACTTGGTTGTTAGATTCTCTTTGTGTACTTAATTAATGTGAGTGAGCATCGTTCTCCTGCCTGTTCCCAGCTTCTCCTTTTTGTTATGATCAAAGTCAACATTCCCAACCTCCCCAGTTTGTCTTGGTCACATATTTATTTTATCCTTCCCTCTCCGTTAGTGAGTGAGTTTCTTCATTTTGTCTGAAGACAAGCAGCCACTCTTATTTTGAGGGGTGGACAGTTCCTACTAACTTTTGTTTTAGTTTATTTTTGTTACATCTTTAGTTTGTTTATTGGGTTCATCCTCTCCACATCATTTCATGAAATATTTTTTGTTCAAGTTTTTATGGCATGGGATGGTTTTTAGGTCCTGTGTGAATATGCAGTATTGTGATGTATGCGGATTTGAGTGGTGATGGATGGGTTCTTGTGGTGAATGGACAAATTGTAATGAATGAATGAGTTATGATTGTGATTAACTAGGAGTAGGATAGCTAATGAGTACCAGTTCTTTTTCCCCACTTTCCCTTAGGCCTTGTGCCATAATTCATGTATCACTAATAAATAAAGGTATTAAATGAAAGATGGGATTATTGAGTGACAACTTTGAGTGCATGTATGAAGAACATCATTTTGAGTCGTGGTGGGAGTTGTCTTTTCACCGATCAGTTTCACCAGTGCTTAGCTTTTGATTTATTTTTGCTGCTCCAATCTTGAATTTTTTTTTAATCTGAAGTTTGCATTAAGTTTTTAAAAATTAATTTTCTTATGTTACATTTGTTGATTATTTGTCACTAATTTTTTTATTTTTACTTTTCAGTTTTTCTTTCAAACTCCCCCAGTTCTTATTTTATCTTTGTTTTGCACCTATTTTTTTTTTTACTGGGCCTCTTGATTTAGTTTATCTTTTCTAGTTATATTGAACTTTTTTTCTGTTTTCCCTGTCCGATATTAATTTCAGTTTATCCTTTTAATAACTTTTGTTTATCTTTGTATAGTTTAACGTGTTACTCCATTTATCTGTTTAAATAGTTTTTATAACTTCTATGTTTTCCCTGTATATCTTTCCATTGTTTAATTTGTAGTTTTTATTTTTTTATTTTTCTTAGCAAGACTATTGGGTGAGGGCGTCAGCCATTTTAGTTTAATTGTAAGGATTTTTTTACGTATTTTATTTACTTTTCTTTTTTCTTTTACTTTTTTTAAAAAAAGACCCTTTTTATGTTTATATATCACGTGTTTTTGTAAAAAAATGTTACACATCCAACCGTTTTTTGATTTGAACCAAGATTTTTTGTCTTGTTAAATTTGTTGTTTTTTCCTCATTTCTTTCTTCATTTTGAAGAAGTTGTGTGTCTTGATTATTGCGCATAAAATCCTTTTTTGTGTATTTATATTTTTCTCTTTTATAAGTTTAATTTCTATCGTTAATTTTTGTTTTATTTAAAAAAAAAAAAATGGAAAAAGTTCTACTTTGTAAAAATTTTGTTTTTTTTTTCGAAAAAAGCGGCCCTGCTGAAAGTCCCCACCAAAATGCATAATGAACATTACGGAGTTCCTGAAAGAAAGTTGGAAGAAGAATTGTGCCAGTCTTTGTGGTGGACAAGCGTTCGCGAATTTTTTTTTGCTCCACAAAAGACACCGACAGAAAAACGTTGACGTCCCTGAGGGTTAAACCACAGAGAGTCATTAAAGGAAAAGGGTTTTTCATGTGGGATGTACTGCTACCCACGCCTGCCGACTGCGATGCCGCTAGAAGTCGAGACTTATAACCAAACACATTATTTCAAGGGCAGAATATCAGGGCAGGCATAGGAACAACGTTTCAGTATATGAGGTCTATTCTCAGGTCGTCGGGGAGTACTTGGCCACTTATCTGTGCCAATTCAGACAGATACTCAGAGCTTCCTCTGACGAATTGACCGGGGATGGAGCTTCGAGATAATCGTCTCCATCCCCACCGGCTAAGATATAGAGGGCCAAAAAATGCCTATTATCGTCACAGGCCGTAGACCAACTTGTTGGAAGTGCGTAGATACTGGTCACCTTCCTGCCCAGAGAAGAAGGACTGGAGTTCTGGCTCCTGCTGACCCAAATCCCCCTATGGCCGAGTCTGTTCCAGTCTCGCCTGGCAACGACAAGGACTGATGTGGTGAAAGCCCCAGTTGGTTCCGTGTCACGGCTCCCATTCATCGAAAAGTCTTTGCCCGCCGCTTGTGCGGTTGCAGAGAAGGAAAATGGGGAATGGTATGCAGGGATAGAGGGAAGATCCGGGCAGCCCCACTCCCTCTACCAGTTCTAAGGGCGATTCCCCGACCAGCTACTCAGATCAACTTAGGCAACAGAAATTAAAGTATGAGCCATCATTCGAGAAAGCGAAAAAGTTACAAAACCCGAAAGAGGCTCTTAAGGAGAAGCGTTTCACAAAAAAACTGACCCTTCTTGCTCGGCACCGTCTTCCCCATTCACAAAACAACACTTCATGGTTCCTCCTCCAGTCCTGAGATCCCTATCTCCCATTCTCTCTAAAATGGCAACCTTAAAAAGGCCCCCATTCCCAAATCACAATCCAAGGACCATCCCACCACTTCCAGTACCCCTAAGCCATCCCTGAATCGACAGAATCTACAAGCAAAAAAAAAAAAAAAAAAAAATAATAAAGCACAATCCCATTTATAACACGGGGAGGAAGGCGTGTGTCGGATTTCAAAAGATCAAGAAGAGAAGGCATTATGGCAATGTAGGGAGATTAAAGATCAGAAATTCCTTATTATCGCCCTTTACCAGGTTAAGGCATTTCCACCTCCTGTGGAAGAGTGATGTTTTCGGGCTGAAGAGTTCTTTAAGACATGTCACTGCTTCGTCAAATGTTAATTCGTTCGTCTTTTTTGGCAAGATATAATCCACGAACTTTGTATATTCTTCAGTTCCTAATTTTCTAAACAATAGACGTAGCTTTTTTGCTTCTGTCCAATTTTGACAGTCTATGTTAAAGATGTCTTCATGTCTTCTGAAGTAATCTTCAAAATTTTTGTCCTCATCTAGAGAATATTTGAAAATCTCTATGGCATTCCACACTGCGTCTTGCGAAAATGTTGCTTCTTTTTCAATATTTAATTGCCTGTTGCCCGCTACTTTCAATATTAGTTCCTGGAGCTCTATTTGTCTTTCTTGATTTTCCTTTTGCGTTTGTAACAATTACTTTTGCCATTTTTCTTCCATTCATTCTTGTACAGTGTAACCCGGATATAAGAGACCTGGACATAAGAGAAACCCGGATATAAGATAGATTTTATATGGTTCCAAATTTACCTAAACAAAAATAGACCAAACCCGTATATAAGAGAAACCCGGATATAAGAGACTTATTCTCCTGTCCCGACAACTCTCTTATATCCGGGTTACACTGTAGTTGTAATTGTTGATCATTTTGGTATTTCATCAGTTCTACCAAAATATTTTTAAAATCTTCCATGATAACTCAATTTTACTCCTCGTAACTCTTTGTCGCTAATTTGTTGTGGACGAGGGACGGATTTTTCTATTTCTTCTTGTGTGAGTTCGAATCGCTCGGCGCGAATTTGCTGTTTTTTTCTTCCCGTGTGTGTGCCAATTTGCTTGTTGGACGACGAGGGAAGATTTTTCTTTGGTTGATCTTTTCTTTTCCGCGTGAGTTCGAATCTTTGTCGCCAATTTGTT
The DNA here is from genome assembly GCA_963932145.1 of Acanthosepion lycidas. NCBI lineage: Eukaryota > Metazoa > Mollusca > Cephalopoda > Sepiida > Sepiidae > Acanthosepion > Acanthosepion lycidas. Next base: position 42,765,412 of record OZ010601.1, on the reverse strand, counting down.
GTGGATTCCGAGATGAAATTCGGTCTCTAATGAATAACAAACGCAGGAATGAAATATAACAAATAAATGTATTTACACAATAATACAATGGGTAATACTGTTAGTAAATCCAGAAACACGGTTAGTGGCAATAATAATAATATATATATATATATATATATATACAGTCTCGAAGTAGGACTTCCTTAGAGTCTACGTGGTTGTAACTGAGGTTACTGCGGTTACCTCACACTATTACTCTACCTCCAACTCAATCACAATCTCTGCTCACTCTCTCTATATTCTAACTGACTCTGGGTATTTAACGGCAGCAGTCCAAGTAACACTCTGGTCGAGTCCACTTATATGAAAAAAGGGGAGGATCCCATAACATATAGTTTATTCGGATCATAGGTTCATCCGGTGTCCTGTAAACTTAGATAAGCCTAAGGTTAAGTTGGCTGGCTACTGGAAATTGAACTCCTCGTTATTTAGTGAGCAAGATTTCGGGGACAAGCTACTACTAATGCTACAGCAGGAACTGATGGGAGCTGTGGTTGGGGATATATAGTAGGATAAATTAAAATCCAAAATTAGGTCGTTTGCTGCTGAATATAGTCGTCGACTCAATCTAGATAGATTAGCGGCGCAAACAGCATGTGAGCAAAAAGTTGATACGGCAGTAAAATCCCCTGATAACGGGGACGTAACTTTTGCTAAGGCAGAGTTGGCCTCCTTGCTTATCAAGAAGGGCTCTGGTAGTTAGGGCTAGGTTAAAAAGAATGTCTTCTGAAGCAACGAATATGGTCGCTGAATTGTGTGCAGAGGAGGTTCGAATGGGTGCGAGGGTCCCATAACTCGGAAATTTGGAAGCGCTGAAGCAGGTTGGCCTGGATAAATCTTCAGGATTATATGGTCTACCCTACGAACTGTACTTGATGCAGTCGTCCGTTTTCGTCTCTTTGCTGGCACTGATTTTCAGCAACTGGTTGAAGTAGGAGTCTATACCTCAACACTTCACCAGGAGTGTGATCAATTTGCTTCGCAAGGACAAAAACGTTACGGATGGGATAGGTAACTTTCGGCCTTTAACGATGTTAAATACAGATTTCAGCCAACCGTTTGCAGTCAGTCCTCTCTAGTCTGATTGGCTCCGAACAGACGTGCTGTGAAGGGCAGGACTATTCAGGACAACTTTCATATGGTACGCTTGATCATCGATTAAGTCGACAGTGAAACCGCACTGATCAATTTAGATCAGTCCAAGGCTTTCGATATCTAGAGGCTGTCCTTTCGGCGGCTGGCCTTGGGCCGTACTTTCGCACCTGGATCCGACATTTGTATGGATCTTCCAATGGCTTGGTGGAAGTGAATAGGGTTCGACCGGATACTTTCGTTTTGTCTTGCTCCATTCACCAAGGTTGTCCGCTTTCGCCTTTGCGTTGGAACATTTCCTTCTCAAGTTAAAGACGAATCCGGTCCTACGCGGAATTTCCTTACCTGGTGCTACCACCTCGGCCAGGTATTCCGCCTATGCTGATGTTTCGGTTCTTGTGTCGAGTAGAACCAAGATTGACAAAGTCAACAAAGAAATCAGAGAGTATGAGACAGTGTCAGGAGCCAAGATCAACCGCGATAACTCTGTTGGCTTGCGGTTGGGTGCGTGGAAGAGAGTTTCTCTTCTTGGACCTTTCCTCTTGATGGACGGGCCTGTCAAGATACTCAGCGTCTGGTTCGGTCCCGATCTCTTGTTGGAAATAAATTGATCGAGACGCAGGAAAAAGCCAAGGTCGCAATTCGACTGTGGTCCAGGAGGAATCTTCCCTTAAAGGGGAGGGCGGAAGCATGTGGCTCACACATCTATCCGATTCTCCTTTACTGACTATCTGTACTTACACTTCCGTCTAGAATACTAATTGTTGTGGATTCCGTGAATGGAATCTTGCACAAATAAATAAACAAATTAAATGTATTAAACGTAAGAATACAGACTTGAAGTGAAGATTAGTAGTCCAGGAATGTGGGTTAGTAGAAAGTATATGTACAAGTCTCTGTAAGTAAAACCGTAATCATCTCTCTCTCTCTGGGCTCTTGTATAACTCTCTGAGAACACCCTGTGTCTGTCTCCGTATCTCTCAACCTATCTCAACGTATCTCAACAGCAGGTATTCTCTCTGTCAGTATAAGTATACTTTGGACGAGTCCATCTTATGTAAAAAGGGGAGAACCCCACAACACCCCTCTCCTTAGCTTCTTTTTTTGTGGCGAGTTAATATTTTTTTGGCTTATGGTCTGTTATTAGTGGTTCCGTGAATTTTCTTTTTCGGCTTGTTATTCTGATCTCCGTGGCTACTTGCAGTTTTTGATTTTCGAAGGCTTCAAAAACCGCTTCCATTGCGTCTTCATTTTCGGAAGGTGACGAGTTTGGTTCCGTCTTTTCTGTATCTGGTTTATGTGTCTCCTGTGTGTGAATTTTTCACCTTGGATCGTGTATAGAACATTCCCCAGTCTGTTTATTTATAGGTTTTATTCTTGAACATTCTGAAATAAACCCGTTCGCCTGGTTTGAAGTATCTTTTAGGCATTATCGGTGTATGCAGGTTTCATTTTTGCTGGGTAATAGTTTATCAAAAACAGGCCGTATTTTTCGGGAAAACATCACTTCAGCTGGCGAAAGGCCAGATGGTGTGTTTCCGTTCGGGGTGATTCTGTAGACTTGTAGGAACTGTTGTATGGCTCTTTCGTTTGGTACGTCCTCTGCTTTTTTCTAGACTCTCTTAAGCGTGTCCACAAACCTTTCAGCTTGCCCGTTAGATCGTGAATGGTATGGCACTATTTTAATATGTTTGACTTGATAAGTCGCACAGAATTCTTGAAAGTCGCTCGAGGTGAATTGGGTACCATTATCCGTTACAAGGCAATCTACAACGCCGAATCTTGCGAATAACTCGTGTAGATAATTAATAGTGTTTTTGTATCTGAAAACTTCTGGCCACTTGCTAAAGCTATCTACCGTTATCAAGTAGTAATATCCATCTACGGGTCCTGGATAGTCCGCATGGATTCTAGACCAGGGTCTGTCCACCTTAGGCCATGGTTTTTGTATAATAGGTGGTGCCTTTGCTGCCGCAGCACGGCCTCTACATTTTTTTACCATTTGAGTAATGTCGTTATCCATATTAGGCCAATACACGAAACTTCTCATTAACGCTTTCATACGATTTTTCCCTGGGTGTCCTATATGAAAGTCCTTTAGAATTCGTCTTTGTAAAGATTTGGGTATGACCACTCTTTCATTATAAAGTAATACGTGATTACAAATTGAAAAACACTCCGCTAGATTTCTTTCTTTTTCTTCTATTTTTTTCTTTGTACTTTGTATGAATTCATCCATTTCAGCTTCTCTTCTTACTTCTAACAAGGTCACTGGTAATTCCTTTACTGTATTGTTTAGAACTTCGTCTTAATTTCGTCTTCGGCTCGCAAAGCCGCTATTACCGAGTCTTTCAGAGGTTCGTATTTCGCAGGTACCAATCTAGATAATCCATTCGCATGACCAATTTTCTTCGACTGTAGGAACTCTAGTTTGAAATTATAATGCAATAATATAGTTCCCCATCTCAGAAGTTTGTTTGCTGTGTAAATTGGTAGTCCTTTTTTCGATCCGAATATAGTGAGAAGAGGTTTATGGTCAGTTTGAAGAGTAAACTCTCTTCCATATATGATATAGGTACCTCCACTTTTTCGGCATAAATTATGTATCTGTGGAAGCGAGTTATGGCGAATATTATGCCTAACGCTTCTTTCTCAATTTACAAATAATTCCTCTCTGCTGGTAATAACGATCTAGATGCGTGAGCTATAGGTTTCCTTGTGCCATCCTGCATCTTGTGTAATATACAAGCTCCCACTCCGTGTGAGCTTGCGTCACTAGCAATGATAATTTCCAGTTTGGGATCAAAATGCGTCAGTGCTAGATCAGACGTTAATTTCTTTATGATCTCCTTAAAAGCTTTCTGACAATCTTCCGTCCAGTTTCATTTATTATCTTTTTCCAATAATTCATTGAGGGGAGCTCTCAATTTGTGCATACTTTCAATGAATTCACCGTAATAGTTCGCAAGACCAAGAAACCTTTGCAACTCTGCGACATTTTTCGGCTCAGGCATATTTTTTTTTTGCAGATGCCCTATATGGATCTGGTTTCCTGCCACTTTCATTGATTATATGGCCTAGATACTTGATTTCTTTTAGAAAAAAATCGCATTTTTTCTCCTTCACTTTAAAACCCAAATCCTGAATTCTTTTAAAGACTTTTATCGCTTTTGATTAAAATGTCGTCTAAGTAAGCAGTAGCAAAGTTCTGTCCCATGATCATGGTATCCATAGTCTGTTGAAAGATTGACGGTGCTACTTTTATCACAAATGGCAATTTGTTAAATTTGTAAAGTCCTTTGTGAGTATTGATACATAAAATTTTTGTACTTTCTTCTACTGGATTCTGAAGATAAGTTTCACTTAAATCAATCTTAGAAAATACCTTATCACCGTTAAGCTTGGCAAATATTTCCTCCGGGCTTGGCAATGGGTAGTGATAATCCTTGATAGCTTTATTTAACCCAGTCGAGAAATCTGCGCAAACACGTGTTTCTCTTGTTTTTTCTTTAAAAAAAAGTGCCGCCCACTCACTGAACTCGATTTTTGAAAGGATTCCAGTTTGTACCAATCTCTCTAACTCCTTGTCAAATTTTTCTATGGTTGCGAAAGGCACGTTTCGTTTTTTCTTGAATACTGGCTGAACATTTTCCTTTAGTCCAATTTTAGCTGCAAACTTATTACATCATCCCAGACCGCTCGAGAATACTTCGGGAAATTGCCTGTTTAGTTCTTTTAATTTTATAGCTTCTGACGGTTCGCACTCTATTTCCTTACAAAATGAGCTAATGGGTAAATCACATACGTCAAATTTTTGCATCCAATCCGTGCCCACCCAATTTTCTGTATCTTTCATTACAAATATCTTCAATTTTTTCGTTTTAACATGGAATTTTACGTTTAGAATTACTTCTTCAAAATTGATACGCCTCTCTGTAACAGACTTGGCGATTTTCTGCGTATGCCTCATGGTCGGTCTATTTCTCCATGTCTGTAAATTATTCATAGTTAGATCCGATCCTGAGTCTAACTGTAATTTTACCTTCTTATTTAAGATCTCGATTTCCACGTATTTTCTTGTGTTTAGTTTGTCTTCCTAGTCCATTCTAGTAGTTGTTACCCTACTAGTGTGTTTTTTGTTTCTGCATTGAGATGCCTTATGTCCCATTTTCCCACAAGCTAAACAGTTCTTGTATTTAAATCGACAGTCTTTATTCCAGTTGAATCTACCACATCTGTAACATGCAGATAGGGGGGTGGGGTTCAACTTACGTATGTGTGCTACTCCCGATTCCTTGATATTCTTAGAGTCTTTTTTTATACGCAAGCATTTTTGGCAGCCTTCTGATAATTTTTGTAGCGTTAATCCAGGCTCGTTTTGAAGCTTCGTGAGCATTCTTTTTCGCATTTCACTGTCCTTGGCTGAGACTAATCCCTAATAAGACGCTTAAAATTGTCCGGAGTCAATTCTGCCAATTTAAAGTCTTCGCAATGTTTGTTCACAATTGCGGCGAACATGGAGTTCATTTTCGCTTTTTACGAGGTTGAGATATTTCCACCTTTTGTGAAAAAGTGAAGTTTTTGGACTGAAGAGCTCCGTAAGGCATGTAACTGCCTCGTCAAACGTCAAATCGTTTGTCTTTTTCGGTAGAATATAGTCCACAAATTTTGTGTACTCCTCTGTTCCCAATTTCCTGAATAATTAACGTAGCTTCTTAGCTTCCGTCCAATTTTGGCAATCAATGTTGAAAATATCTTCATGACGTCTGTAATAGTCCCCGAAATTTTTATCATCTTCTAGAGAGTATTTAAATGTGTCTATTGTGTTCCAAACTGCATCTTGAGAAAAAGTCGCCTCTTTTTCGATATTCTTCTGTTGTGCGTTAACCGTTACTTTTAATATTAATTCCTGGAGTGCATTTGTCTTTCTTCATTTATTAGCTGTTTTTTCTCACTTATAAACTCAAGCATTGCTTTTAGAAAATCTTCCATTTTTTAGGGAGTGACGAAATTTTTCTTCTATCTCTTATGTACGTTCTTTTATGTTCGTCATTAATTTGTTGTTCTCTGTGTGAGTTCCTTCGAGTCTTGTCGCAAAGTTGTTGTGGTCGACGTAACTCTCGAATTTTCCTCGCCAAGTTGTTGTGTTGGCGAGCGAAAAAAAATTTTTTTTCCCGTACGTGTCCGTACTCTTCGTTGTCAAGTTGTGTTGACGAGAGAGAATTTTTTTTAAGTCCCCGTGAAGTGCGAAATCCTCGTCGCCAAGTTATGGATTCCGTGAATGGAATCCTGCACAAATAAATAAACAACGCCAGTAATTGAGATAGAAAAATAAGTGTATTAAACGTAAGAATACAGACTTGAAGTGAAGATTAGTAGTCCAGGAATGCGGGTTAGTAGAAAGTATATGTACAAGTCTCTGTAAGTAAAGCCGTAATCATCTCTCTATCTGGACTCTCTGAGAACACCCTGTGTCTGTCTCCGTATCTCTCAACCTATCTCAACGTATCTCAACAGCAGGTATTCTCCCTGTCAGTATAAGTATACTTTGGACGAGTCCATCTTATGTAAAAAGGAGAGAGTCCCACAACACTAATTTCATAAGTAAGGTTCTGGTTCTCCTTCTTATGGGGAGGTAAGTCCGCTTAGGTAGCTCGCGAGATCTGTTACCTCCACCCTTCTGTAGGCGGTCTGGGCATATGCCTAGCGTTGAGACTCTTCAACATACGCTTCACCTCACGTTCCTAGATCGAATGTGTTGCGATCCGGATAAGGAGGGCGAATTCTGGAAGGAAGACGGCCGTAAGAATTTCCCATCTCTGTGAAGTTTGCACTTGTGGAGGTCCGCCGTTTACCTTGAGGCGAGTGATCCTTCTATCGAGAACGTCGTCTTGCTCTGAAACATCTCTTTCGGGCGTCGGATGACCTCTCCAAAGTCCAGGCGTTGTCTCGAAAGGCATTATATCAGGTGTTAGTTAAGGGATTCGTACAAGGTGATCTGATTAATGAGATCGGTCTTACCAAGCAGGAGGCTCGCTCAATATGGCATTGGGCGGTCGGGTGATGCCTCACTAATAATGGTGCATCACTTACCTGGCTGATGATTCGTGGGGCCCTATGGGTCGGCAAAAACTTTGTTCAACTGAATTCGCTGTGATGGGGAGGTCATTGCAGGTTCGTAGTCCCGTTGTGCAAGTTTGTTGAAGGCATCATGGTTCGCATGTTGCACGGAAAGTTTTCCGTCTTCGAGGCCAATTCTGTCTGTAGCAATATGGTACCGCCGATGACGAAGGTTGAACGCTATGTGTTCTTTTGCTTGATAAGTGTTATGAGAGTTGTGATATGGGCGATACGTCAGAAGGGATTCTATAGGGCGAGAAGTTCACTTCTTCCTAATTGATCATGTTCTTTAAGCATCAGCACGGAGGAAATTTTTGCCAAATTAAATGGTGGTAACTTTTTTTTAAAATTGGATCTTTCGGATGCTTACCTACAAGTACAAGTAGACGAAGCGTATTCTAAACTTTTAACAATTAACACTCATAAAGGACTACAAATTTAAACGACTTACTTTTGGTATAAAGGTAGCATGAAGCATATTCCAACAGATTATGGATACAATGCTTGCCAGTTTGGATTGTGCACAAGCATATTTGGATGATGAACTTCTTAAAAGTGAAACCCGAAACCAGCATACGGAAGATGTGAAAAAAGTTTTGAAAGAATTAAAGACTACGGTTTTAACATCAGTGAAGAAAAGTGTGAACTGTTCATGAATAGGGAGAAATACCTAGGGCAAATTATCGATGAGGACGGAAGACGGCTAGATCCTTCAAGGGCGAGTGAAATAAGAGTCATTCCCGCCCCAACAAATGTTTCAAAGTTACAAATATTTTTAGGGATAGCTAATTATTATCATGTGTATATACCAAACATGCATAAATTAACAACATCCTTGAATAAGTTGCTAAAGAAAGACGTTAAATTGGATTGGTCATATAAATGTCGAAGAGCATTTGAAGAGATCAAAAAGTCCTAAAGACCTTAAATTAGATATTGTGGTTGCAGCAGATGCAAGTGAGTCGGGTATTGGAACGGTGATACTACACAAATATGAGGATGGAAAAACTAAACCAATATTTCATGCTTCAAGATCGTTAATAGCAACTGAAAAAAACTACAGCTAGATTAAAAAGGAAGCAAGGAATTAGCTATCACATTTGCTACAAAAAGTTTCACAAGTTTATTCATGGTAGACATTTCAAACTACAGATAGATCATCGTTCATTGTTGTCCATTGTTGGTCAAAAAATGATATTCCCACGTATACACACATAGATTGCATTATCTTGTTAAACTACAATTATAAAATGGAGGTTTTCCAACCAATAAATTGAGTCATACGGACGAACTGTCTAGATTAGTAACAAAATTCTGCGAATCAATAGAAGATACAGTAATTGCAGGGATAAGGGCTGAAAATGAAATTAAGAATGTATTATATAATACAGCGAAAGAACTGCCCATAACATTAGTGGAAATAAGAGTTAAAGTGGAAAAAGACGACTTTATAATGAAAATGAAGAAACAACTGAGATTTAAAGAAAAAAATATTACAGCAATAAATTAATTTTCGATATGTGACAATGTACTTATGTACGCAGAATTGTGATACGAGTGTTGCGGACCTGTGCGTTAGCGTTGTGAGATGAACACGTGTGTCTCCTGAAATGGCCACAAACAAAACATGGCGGACTCGGAGATGGAATTCACTATAAAGAAATGTAAAAGGGAAATGTGAAGAAAACAAGAATTGTTATATATGTACAAACAAATAAAAGAGTATTAACAAACAAAAAGAGTTACAAATGACAAAGCCATATGAGTATGTAACAAATTAATGTAGAAAGTTTGTGTTTCAAAGTATGAATGTTCGTACGCACGTGCGTGTGTGTATAACGTTCATGGTGCTTCCCGAAGGAAACAATGTGGCACAAGGCCGAGTTTAATGTGGGGCAATCCGAGCCCGTAGGCTCGGCCAAAATTTCCCCATAGACCCCGTATAAAACAAGATCGGATAGATGTTTCCCGAGACGAGACTTCCATTCGACATAGCCTCGTCTGGGGATCCTCTCTCTCGGAGACAGAGAGTTTGACCAGCACAACTAGAACAGATCTGTTCGACTGTTCCCGAAGGCCTTTTACCCTACTAATCTTATAGTAGGCGGAAGAGTCCAACATGCACTTTAGAGGGAGGACACCGCAAAAATATGACTAAAATTTTTTCCATAAATAGGGATAAATCTGGTGTAGATATTACTAATATAATAATTGAAAGATGAAAATGCATAAAACCGATGTAAATATGACTAATTGAACAATTTCACCATAAAAAGGCATAAATAAGGTGTAAATATGACTGATTTAACTTTTTTCCATGTGAAAAAAACATAAATCTGATGTAAATATGACCAATTTAATGATTTTCCATGAGAAAATATAAGTCTGAGGTAAATATGACTAATTTAACAATTTTTACAAAAGCAAAAGTCTGATATAAATGAGACTAATTATCAATTTCTTCATAAAAAAGCATATATCTGTTGTAAATATGACGAAGTTAACGGTATCTCCATTAAAAACAAAAGTTATGCAATTATGAAAAATTTCATCATGAAAAATTTAACAAATTCTTCATGAAAAACATATATCTGATGCAAATATGACTAATTTAACAGCTTCTCAATATAAAAGATAAATCATGTATATATGACTAATTTAACAATTTCTCCATGAAAAACATAAATCTGATAAAAATCTGACAAATTTACGAATTTCTCAATGAAAAATATAAAACGTATTTAAATATGTTTAATTTAACAATTTCTACATAAAAACCGTAATTCTGCTGCAAAAATGTTCAATTTAATAATTAAAAAAAGCTTAAATCGGGTGTAAATATGACTAAATTGACAATTTCTCCATAAAAGTATAAATGTGGTAAATATAAGACTAATTTAACAATTTCTGCATGAAAATGATAAATCTGATGTAAATATGACTAATTTAACAATATCTGCATGAAAATTCGAAATCTGATGTAAATATGACTAATTTAACAATTTCTGCATGAAAATTCGAAATCTGATGGAAATATGACTAATCGGGTGTAAATATGACTAAATTCACAATTTCTCCATAAAAAAGTGTAAAAGTGATGTAAATATGACTAATTTAACAATTTCCGCATGAAAATGATAAATCTGATGTAAATATGACTAATTTAACAATATGTTCATGAAAATGATAAATCTGATGTAAATCTGACTAATTTAACAATTTCTGCATGAAAATTTGAAAACTGATGTAAATATGACTAATTTAACAATTTCGGAATGAAAATTAGAAATTCGATGTAAATATGACTAATTTAACAATTTCTGTACGAAAATTAGAAATCTGATGTAAATATGACTAATTTAACAATTTCTGCATGAAAATTAGAAATGTGATGTAAATATGACTAATTTAAAAATTTCTGTATGAAAATTAGAAATCTGACGTAAATATGACTAATTTAACAATCTGATGTAAATATGACTTAAATCGGGTGTAAATATGACTAAATTCACAATTTCTACATAAAAAAGTATAAAAGTGAGGTAAATATGACGAATTTAACAACTTCCACCATGAAATCAGAAATCTGATCTAAATATGACGAATTTAACAATTTCTGCATGAAAATGATAAATCTGATGTAGATATGACTAATTTAACAATTTTTGCATGAAAGCGATAAATCTGATGTAGACATGACTAATTTAACAATTTTTGCATGAAAATGATAAATCTGATGTAAATATGACTAATTTAACAATTTCGGCATGAAAATGATAAATCTGATGAAAATATGACTAATTTAACAATTTCTGCATGAAAATAATAAATCTGATGTAAATATGACTAATTTAACAAATTCTGCATGAAAATTCGAAATCTGATGTAAATATGACTAATTTAACAATTTCTGCATGAAAATTCAAAATCTGATGTAAATATGACTAATTTAACAATTTCTGCCAAAAATGATAAATCTGATGTAAATATGACTAATTTAACAATTTCTGCTTGAAAATTCGAAATCTGATGTAAATAAGACTAATTTAACAATTTCGGAATGAAAATTAGAAATCCGATGTAAATATGACTAATTAAAAAATTTCTGCATGAAAATTCGAAATCTGATGTAAATATGACTTTAATCGGGTGTAAATATGAATAAATTCACATTTTCTCCAAAAAAAGTATAAATCTGATGTAAATATGACTAATTTAACAATTTCTGCATGAAAATTCGAAATCTGATATAAATATGACTAATTTAACAATTTCGAAATGAAAATTAGAAATTCGATGTAAATATGACTAATTGAACAATTTCTGTGTGAAAATTAGAAATCTGACGTAAATATGACTAATTTAACAATTTCTGCATGAAAATGATAAATCTGATGTAAATATGACTAATTTAACAAATTCTGCATTAAAATTAGACATATGATGTACATATAACTAATTTAACAATACCTGCAAGAAAAATTAGAAATTTGATGTAAATATGACTTAAATCGGGTGTAAATATGACTAAATTAACAATTTCTCCATAAAAAAGTATAAATGTGATGTAAATATGACGAATTTAACAACTTCCACCATGAAATCAGAAATCTGATCTAAATATGACTAATTTAACAATTTCTGCATGCAAATTCGAAATATGATGTAAATATGACTAATTTAACAAATTCTGCATGAAAATGATAAATCTGATGTAAATATGACTAACTTAACAATTTCTGCATGAAAATTAGAAATCTGATGTAAATATGACTAATTGAACAATTTCACCATAAAAAGGCATAAATAAGGTGTAAATATGACTGATTTAACTTTTTTCCATGTGAAAAAAACATAAATCTGATGTAAATATGACCAATTTAACAATTTTTACAAAAGCAAAAGTCTGATATAAATGAGACTAATTATCAATTTCTTCAAAAAAAAGCATATATCTGATGTAGATATGACGAAGTTAACGGTGTCTCCATTAAAAACAAAAGTTATGCAATTATGACTTAACAAATTCATCATGAAAAATTTAACAAATTCTTCATGAAAAACATATATCTGATGCAAATATGACTAATTTAACAGCTTCTCAATATAAAAGATAAATCTCATGTATATATGACTAATTTAACAATTTCTCCATGAAAAACATAAATCTGATATAAATCTGACAAATTTACGAATTTCTCAATGAAAAATATAAAACGTATTTAAATATGGTTAATTTAACAATTTCTACATAAAAACCGTAATTCTGCTGCAAAAATTTTCAATTTAATAATTAAAAAAAGCTTAAATCGGGTGTAAATATGACTAAATTCACAATTTCTCCATAAAAAAGTATAAATGTGATGTAAATATAACGAATTTAACAACTTCATCCATAAAATCAGAAATCTGATGCAAATAAGACTAGTTTAACAATTTCTGCATGAAAATGATAAATCTGATGTAAATATGACTAATTTAACAATATCTGCACGAAAATTCGAAATCTGATGTAAATATGACTAATTTAACAATTTCTGCATGAAAATTCGAAATCTGATGTAAATATGACTAATCGGGTGTAAATATGACTAAATTCACAATTTCTCCATAAAAAAGTGTAAAAGTGATGTAAATATGACTAATTTAACAATTTCCGCATGAAAATGATAAATCTGATGTAAATCTGACTAATGTAACAATTTCTGCATGAAAATTTGAAAACTGATGTAAATATGACTAATTTAACAATTTCGGAATGAAAATTAGAAATTCGATGTAAATATGACTAATTTAACAATTTCTGTACGAAAATTAGAAATCTGATGTAAATATGACTAATTTAACAATTTCTGCATGAAAATTAGAAATGTGATGTAAATATGACTAATTTAAAAATTTCTGTATGAAAATTAGAAATCTGACGTAAATATGACGAATTTAACAATCTGATGTAAATATGACTTAAATCGGGTGTAAATATGACTAAATTCACAATTTCTACATAAAAAAGTTTAAAAGTGAGGTAAATATGACGAATTTAACAACTTCCACCATGAAATCAGAAATCTGATGTAAATATGACGAATTTAACAATTTCTGCATGCAAATTCGAAATCTGATGTAAATAAGAATAATTTAACAATTTCTGCATGAAAATGATAAATCTGATGTAGATATGACTAATTTAACAATTTCTGCATGAAAGCGATAAATCTGATGTAAATATGACTAACAATTTCTGCATTAAAATTCGAAATCTGATGTAAATATGACTTAAATCGTGTGTAAATATGACTAAATACAAAATTTCTTCATAAAAAAGTATAAATGTGATGTAAATATGTCGAAATTTAACAACTTTCCCAATGAAATAAGAAATCTGATGCAAATAAGACTAATTTTACTATTTCTGCATAAAAATTACAAATCTGATGTAAATATGACTAATTTAACAATTTCTGCATGAAAATAAGAAATCGGATGTAAATATGACTAATTTAACAATTTGTGCATTAAAATTAGAAATCTGATGTAAAAATGACCAATTTAACAATTTCTGCATGAAAATGTCAAATCTAATGTAAATATGACTAATTTAACAATTTCTGCGAGAAAATTAGAAATCTGATGTAAATATGACCAATTTAACAATTTCTGCATGAAAATGTCAAATCTAATGTAAATATGACTAATTTAACAATTTCTGCGAGAAAATTAGAAATCTGATGTAAATAAGACTAATTTAACAATTTCTACATGAAAATTCGAAAACTGATGTAAATACCATAAATTTAACAATTTCTGCGAGAAAATTAGAAATCTGAT